>JAODXP020003095.1:0-2500 GCA_027497455.2 Sardinella longiceps
TAAAGGGCATATGGCAGGTTAACATTTACTTTTGATATGGTGTAAAGAGATTCACAATGACCTGAATTTCATTAAAATGAAAATTTTAAATAATATTTACAGCCATTTTGTAACTGACTTTATGAACATTCCAGAATAGAACCCTAGGTCACGCAGGGGAGACGGTGAAAATTTCTTGTAGAGAGTAATTGATTACAACAGGATCTTTGAGACATGCTTTGGGCAAAAAACATAGCCAAAACTCATGTGCATTCCTATGAATTGAAATTACGAACTTTTCTGGCATCTAACAGAGGAGGATTTGGATAAATAACTCCATCAGCGAATTATTCATTTATTGTTCAATCAGTTAAGTGGGCAGTGGGCAGTCTTGGTGAGTAGACTCGCTGAGCTAACATAATCTATAGGCTAATTGTTAGGCTATTAGTTTGCCATCACTTCAGAATATAAATTGAACAAGTTTTTAACAGAATTATGTCTGTGTTAAGACGTAGCCTAGAGGACGTAATCTTCCCAAATCTACCACTTAGTCTGTCTACCGCTCCATCGGCCTAGCCTAGCATACAGGCTATGAGCTGTCTAATCACTCACAAGCACCGTGACCGCATGACGGGACCAGATAGGCTATGGTCGCTTTGATGACTTTCAGCAAGTGTATAGATTTGCCATAACGCTTTAGTTGTTATCATTTTCGTCCCCGTTCGCATTTGCGGTCTTATCGTCATATCTTTAACTTCTTGCAATAAAATTCAGGCTGGTTATTGCAGCTGGCGCTATGAAATTGGAAGTTGGCTTTGATGTTCACTGGTTAGCACGATGAAATTGGAAGTTGGCTATGATATCAGCTGGCTAGTTGTTTGATGGGCATGGATGGACATAGATACAGGCATCGTGTATGTTTTGCCGATTAATTTATGAGTTAGTTGACGTGCTTTTCTGAACCTGTTGCCTACTTCGTGCAAAACATGATTTCTATAGCCTACTAGTACCTGAGATCGTTGTCAGACTAATACAAACAGTCCGCATCTAGGCAGTGATCTTTGAAAAGACTTGTCAGCAAGTGCGTACATTTTCCATATTGCTTTCAGCAGTTTTCATGTTCTTTCCCCTTCACACTACATTAGCTGTCTCATGCATGCATCAAACTTAGGCTATTGCAGATGTTGCAAGCTACTATGTTTTACGAAGTAGCCCATGTTTGATAGATTATATTGCATAAAGACACGGTGTATTTTCTGTTGATTCATTTATGACTTGTCGTATAGCTCTTTTTAAAGCCAGTAACCGGCGGATACTTGTCCAAAACAGATATTACTTCGTCTTAGTCATGGGAACCGATTTGACCCACGAGTCTGTCTGTGATCATGTTATAGCAATCTGGCCTATTATTAAGTTGCAAAAACGATGCAAACATACTTTGGTAATGTTTTGTACATTTAAAAATTACTGTAATGTAACTGTAGGTGAAATAGTTATGCCTGATACACCATGCAAAAGTAAGTAGAGGCAGCCACGACTCCCCTACGTGACGTAGCACCACCTTTAGAATGTTCATGAATACTGCATAAAAATGGCTATTAAAACCGTTTTTTCCCCCACTCGCATTCATAAAAATTATAAAATGATACACAAATGTTTCTACGTACATTACAGAACAATATAATGTCTAAATTCACTGAAAATGTAACCTGCCATACACACTTTAAGATCTTAATTACACCTGAATCAAACATGTTTGATAGGATCTTAAGATCTTAAACACCACATGTTTGATAGGATCTTAAGATCTTAAACACCACATGTTTGATAGGATCTTAAGATCTTAAACACCACATGTTTGATAGGATCTTAAGATCTTAATTACACCTGAATCAAACATGTTTGATATCATCTTAAGATCTTAATTACACCTGAATCAAACATGTTTGATGGGATCTTAAGATCTTAATTACACCTGAATCAAACATGTTTGATGGGATCTTAAGATCTTAATTACACCTGAATCAAACATGTTTGATGGGATCTTAAGATCTTAATTACACCTGAATCAAACATGTTTGATAGGATCTTAAGATCTTAATTACACCTGAATCAAACATGTTTGATGGGATCTTAAGATCTTAATTACACCTGAATCAAACATGTTATAACATTAAAATGCCGACAACTCAGTCATTAGGTTTGTACTCATGTAATCATCCCACAACGAGTCTGTATGTGTGTGTGTGTGTGTGTGTCTGTCTGTGATGTAATTGTAAAAGAGTGAATAAATTGGTAGTTCTGTTCCCAGCTGTAACGAGGAACTATGTAACAATTTTAGGTTAATTTACTTTCACTACATTCTACATACTACATTCACTTCTGGTTTGAAACGATTGGACAGCTCGTCTAATCAGCTTTGCTTATTGGCCGGTAGTCTCTCTACCGATGTAAACACGCCCATGAAGACCATCCCCAGACCATGGAAAAACAACTAGAGGGGGCTAGAGGACTGATGTAG
>JAODXP020003095.1:7500-17500 GCA_027497455.2 Sardinella longiceps
GGATGACCACTAGTTCCTGTGTGTGTGTGTGTGTGTGTGTGTGTGTGTGTGTGTGTGTGTGTGTGTGGATGGACAGTGGACTCTACTGGATGGCCACTAGTTCCTGTGTGTGTGTGTGTGTGTGTGTGTGTGTGTGTGTGTGTGTGTGTGGATGGACAGTGGACTCTACTGGATGGCCACTAGTTCCTGTGTGTGTGTGTGTGTGTGTGTGTGTGTGTGTGTGTGTGTGTGTGTGGACGGACAGTGGACTCTACTGGATGACCACTAGTTCCTGTGTGTGTGTGTGTGTGTGTGTGTGTGGATGGACAGTGGACTCTACTGGATGGCCACTAGTTCCTGTGTGTGTGTGTGTGTGTGTGTGTGTGGATGGACAGTGGACTCTACTGGATGGCCACTAGTTCCGTGTGTGTGTGTGTGTGTGTGTGTGTGTGTGTGTGTGTGTGTGTGTGTGGATGGACAGTGGACTCTACTGGATGGCCACTAGTTCCTGTGTGTGTGTGTGTGTGTGTGTGTGTGTGTGTGTGTGTGTGTGTGTGTGTGTGGATGGACAGTGGACTCTACTGGATGACCACTAGTTCCTGTGTGTGTGTGTGTGTGTGTGTGTGTGTGTGTGTGTGTGTGTGTGTGTGTGTGTGTGTGTGTGTGTGGATGGACAGTGGACTCTACTGGATGGCCACTAGTTCCCCCTGTGCCCTGAGGGGGCGCTGGTCCTAAGCGTCAGTCTTCTGTTTCTTAGTTCCCACATCCTCCTGCAGACACACACACACACACACACACACACACACACACACACACACACACACACAGAGAGAGAGAGAGAGAGAGAGAGAGAGAGAGAGAGAGAGAGTAAGACATACCTCATATCATGGCATCTACTAGTCCAGATGAAAATGTGTAACTAACTAGGCCTATATGATAGTCGGTTACCTAAGTAACTATATGAGTCTATATGACAGTCGGTTACCTAAGTAACTATATGAGTCTATATGACAGTCGGTTACCTAAGTAACTATATGAGTCTATATGACAGTTGGTTACCTAAGTAACTATATGAGTCTATATGACAGTCGGTTACCTAAGTAACTATATGAGTCTATATGACAGTCGGTTACCTAAGTAACTATATGAGTCTATATGACAGTTGGTTACCTGGGTAACTATATGAGTCTATATGACAGTCGGTTACCTAAGTAACTATATGAGTCTATATGACAGTTGGTTACCTAAGTAACTATATGAGTCTATATGACAGTTGGTTACCTAAGTAACTATATGAGTCTATATGACAGTCGGTTACCTGGGTAACTATATGAGTCTATATGACAGTCGGTTACCTGGGTAACTATATGAGTCTATATGACAGTCGGTTACCTAGGTAACTATATGAGTCTATATGACAGTTGGTTACCTGGGTAACTATAGTACAGACCAAAAGTTTGGACACACCCCCTCATTCAATGCGATTCATTTATTTCCAGGACAATTTATATTGTAGATTCTCACTAAAGGCATCAAAATTATGAATGATCACATATGAAATGATGTGCTTAACAAAGAAAGTGTGAGATTATGACAAAATTTTGGACCTGAACCCGATCAAGATGGTTTGGGGTGAGCTGGACCGCAGAGTGAAGGCAAAAGAGCCGACAAGTTCTTAGCATCTCTGGGAATGAATAACTCTTCAAGACAGTTGGAAAACCATTTCAGTTGACTACCTCTTGAAGCTCATTCAAAAAATAAAGGAGGACAAAGCAGATATCAAAACAAAAAAAGTATACTTCGATGAAACAACAATATAAAACATGTTTTCAGTTATCTCACACTTTTTTTTATTAAGTACATAATGCCACGTGTTCATTCATAAGTTTGTTTATTTTGTAGATTGTCACTGAAGGCAACAGTCATGAAAATAAAGTAAATAATTTAATGGGAAAGTGTGTCCAAACTTTTGGTCTGTACTGTATATAACTACAGTCTATATGGCTATAGATGATTTCAAACATCCGGGAACTTTGCCATTATGACATGTGTGACGTTCAGTTTGGGGGTAAACGAAACATCGGAGGACAAATGAATGGAGATGAGGAGTAGCAAGTACACTTAACACCTTATTATAAATTACCCACCCGGCCATCAAACAATATGATGAACATAGCGACTTTAAGACTTACTTTCACCCAAATGATTCGTGGTCAGAATAAATTTATTCACAGCCAAATTCATCTGCAGTGTCCTGATGTTGCTGGCTAACTCACGTATTTGCCAACATTAGTGTTAGCTCCAGTTAACTTGCTAATAGGCAAATTGATTATATTAGAGTAACACAGCTTACTGGCTGGTCTTACTTGTTGACAGCAAGACCGTATGAGCATGCTAGAGTGTGAATGTTGCCATGTTAATAAATTTAGATGTGTTCAGAAGCCTACAGAAGTGCCGTTTTGACGGTTAGCTTGCTATATAGCAGCTAACGTTCATAGACAACTGCTGTAAGCTGTGAAGAAGTTCTGTGCTTCCGTTGGTTAACGGAAAAATATGCGCAATAATGTGTAGTTTGCAATCCTCTAACAGAAAGAAAACACTTACATAAAACGATCTTGTGGGTTTTATTCTTGTAAACTTACACATCCAAACATATAAAGCCATAACTTTGCTGAAGTAAAGTCCGTTTTGCATTGAGAATAACGTAATCAATCCAGCCAAGTTTACCCCTGAAAGGGGCGTGTCCGGCCGTTGCTACTGATTGTTACGTGAAGTTGAAATCATCTATTAGGTGTCCTCACATTCTAGAATTTTGCAGAGCAGCACCATCACAGGGGTAGAGTGCTACGAATTTCGCCCAGACCAGATGACCAACACCCGCGAATATATAAACCATTTAATGTCCAACTCCAGCAATGATGCATTCAAAGCTCTTTATTTATTTATCACGTATACCAGTTCAACTGTCGGTCAAAATGAAAATTACGTCTGTACCTGCGTTTTAAGATCTGCCGCAATTACTAAGACGTTAAGTATAATGGGTTCTGCCTATAGTTCATGTTGCCCCCTGCATCCCATCCCTGCTATTTTTAAAATACTTAAAAGGCTCAACGTTGCATGATACCTCGGTCACAACATTAGTAGAAACGCTACACGTAAAATCGAGCATTTAAAACATCCGTGGAGTACGCATATGTGTGTTTCAAAGAATGTTGTGAACTATGCAATTCATAGTACTAACATGCTAGTTGCTAATACTAATGTCAGGTTATCTAGCAACTAGCATGTTACAACAGATGAATTGAACTGCTGTAAATGTAAAAGCCTAGAGGATTCTATCCAAATGCTTTGGGAATGGGGACGAGAATTAGTGTCAAATGAGTTTGACGGAAAGAGCCTGCATGGTGAAGGCCTAGGTATAGCAACAGTATGGGGGGGCAACGTTGCACTATGTCCTGACTCTTAAAGTTAATCACGGCAGATCTTAAATTGCAGCTACTGTCGTTATCTTCATTTTCAACGAAAGATGAACTGGTATGCATCAACGCTGGAGTTTGACATTAAATGGTTTGAATATTCCCAGGTGTTGGTCATCGCTCATCTCGCCTGGGGGAAATTCGTAGCGCTCTTCCCCCGCTCTACCCTCAAGATGGCGCTGCTCCGCAAAATTCTAGAATGTGAGGACACCTAGTATGGCAGTCGGTTACCTAGGTAACTATATAACTATAGTCTATGTGACTACAGTATATGACAGTGGGTTACCTAGGTTACTATATGACAGAGGGTTACCTAGGTAACTGTATGACAGTGAGGTTACCTAGGTAATTATAAGACAGTGGGTTACCTCATCATCATCGTCGTCTTCAGCTGCCCTCTTCCCTGTAGCGCCCTCGACCTCATCGTCGTCTTCATCACCTACGGGCGAGAGAGAAGGGGAGAGACAGCAGCTCACTCGGGTGTAGTTCCTCAGCAGGCCTACAGGGGGAGTGAGCGCTAACAGCATCACTTAGGTGTAGTTCCTCAGCAGGCCTACAGGGGGAGCGAGCGCTAACAAAAGAGTCATTTACACTGGACTCTAAAGAGGAGACAGCAGGTCACTCAGGTGTAGTTCCTCAGCAGGCCTACAGGGGGAGCGAGCGCTAACAAAAGAGTCATTCACACTGGACTCTAAAGAGGAGACAGCAGGTCACTCAGGTGTAGTTCCTCAGCAGGCCTACAGGGGGAGCGAGCGCTAACAAAAGAGTCATTCACACTGGACTCTAAAGAGGAGACAGCAGGTCACTCAGGTGTAGTTCCTCAGCAGGCCTACAGGGGGAGCGAGCGCTAACAAAAGAGTCATTCACACTGGACTCTAAAGAGGAGACAGCAGGTCACTCAGGTGTAGTTCCTCAGCAGGCCTACAGGGGGAGCGAGCGCTAACAAAAGAGTCATTTACACTGGACTCTAAAGAGGAGACAGCAGGTCACTCAGGTGTAGTTCCTCAGCAGGCCTACAGGGGGAGCGAGCGCTAACAAAAGAGTCATTTACACTGGACTCTAAAGAGGAGACAGCAGGTCACTCAGGTGTAGTTCCTCAGCAGGCCTACAGGGGGAGCGAGCGCTAACAGCAGCTCCATTTACACTGGACTCTAAAGCAGCCAGCTGTGCAGTCTACCCCAATGACTGTATTTATATATATATAAATATGTGTGTGTGTGTGTGTGTAGCAGGCCTACCCTCTCCGTCATCTTCCTCGTTCTATATGTGTGTGTGTGTGTGTGTGTGTGTGTGTGTGTGTATAGCAGGCCTACCCTCTCCGTCATCTTCATCGTCTTCCTCCCCCACATCCTCCTCTTCCTCATCTACCTCGTTCTATGTGTGTGTGTGTGTGTGTGTGTGTATAGCAGGCCTACCCTCTCCGTCATCTTCTTCGTCTTCCTCCCCCACATCCTCCTCTTCCTCATCTACCTCGTTCTATATGCGTGTGTGTGTGTGTGTGTGTGTGTGTGTGTGTGTGTGTGTGTGTGTGTGTATAGCAGGCCTACCCTCTCCGTCATCTTCTTCATCCTCTTCCTCCCCCACATCCTCCTCTTCCTCATCTACCTCGTTCTATGTGTGTGTGTGTGTGTGTGTGTGTATATGCAGGCCTACCCTCTCCGTCATCTTCTCCGTCTTCCTCCCCCACATCCTCCTCTTCCTCTTTTTTATTTCTATATGCGTGTGTGTGTGTGTGTGTGTGTAGCAGGCCTACCCTCTCCGTCATCTTCTTCATCCTCTTCCTCCCCCACATCCTCCTCTTCCTCATCTACCTCGTTCTATATGTGTGTGTGTGTGTGTGTGTGTGTGTGTGTGTGTGTGTGTGTATAGCAGGCCTACCCTCTCCGTCATCTTCTTCATCCTCTTCCTCCCCCACATCCTCCTCTTCCTCATCTACCTCGTTCTATATGTGTGTGTGTGTGTGTGTGTGTGTGTGTATAGCAGGCCTACCCTCTCCGTCATCTTCTTCATCCTCTTCCTCCCCCACATCCTCCTCTTCCTCATCTACCTCGTTCTATATGTGTGTGTGTGTGTGTGTGTATAGCAGGCCTACCCTCTCCGTCATCTTCTTCATCCTCTTCCTCCCCCACATCCTCCTCTTCCTCATCTAACTCGTTCTCCGCATCTCCGTTCTCTTCCTCCTGTGGGTCAGAAAGAGGCGTGGTCAAGTTACGCTTCCCAGGGTGCCCCGCCACCAGCAGTGTGTGTGTGTGTGTGTGTGTGTGTGTGTGACTGAGGGTGCGTTCACCACCAGCAGTGTATGTGTGTGTGTGTGTGTGTGACTGAGGGTGCCCTGCCACCAGCAGTGTGTGTGTGTGTGTGTGTGTGTGACTGAGGGTGCGTTCACCACTGGCAGTGTGTGTGTGTGTGTGTGTGACTGAGGGTGCCCTGCCACCAGCAGTGTGTGTGTGTGTGTGTGTGTGTGTGTGTGTGTGTGTGACTGAGGGTGCGTTCACCACTAGCAGTGTGTGTGTGAGACTGAGGGTGTCATGAGCAGTGCATACTGAGGGTGCGTTCACCATGAGCAGTGCATACTGAGGGTGCGTTCACCATGAGCAGTGCATTTGAGACTGAGGGTGCGTTCACCATGAGCAGTGCATTTGAGACTGAGGGTGCGTTCACCATGAGCAGTGCATTTGAGATTGAGGGAGCGTTCACCATGAGCAGTGCATACTGATACTGAGGGTGCGTTCACCATGGGCAGTGCATTTGAGACTGAGGGAGCGTTCACCATGAGCAGTGCATTTGATACTGAGGGTGCGTTCACCATGAGCAGTGCATTTGAGACTGAGGGTGCGTTCACCTTACCTCACTCACATCAGATGATGCGCTACGTAACTTTAAGGCACTTCCGCGCAACGATCTGATGTTGAAGCCCTTCAGAGCGATTTCAAGCCCAATATTCTCTAACCGAACCAATCAGGGCTGCTGGCTGCTGTAGAGGGTGTGACGTAGCGAAGAAGCAACTGTTTTGAATCCAACCAATCCAACAAACATAATCAGCGTCATCGGTTGGTTTCGATGTGATTGGCTGAAGTGTACGTTAATTAAATTGACTGACAAGCCGTTTGTCCAGTTAGATTTAAGGATTTCTGGCCCCTGAAATAACTCGTCTAACATTGATCATCAGATGTTTGCACGGCTTAGCGCTACATCTGACGTGATTTGAGACTGAGGGTGCGTTCACCATGAGCAGTGCATTTCATACTGAGGGTGCGTTCACCACGTACTGTGTTGCCGTTTGCAGACGCCTCCTTTCCGTTCTCAACGTCTTCCACCGGTTTCTTCTCCTTCAGCTCCTACGGGAGAACACACACACACACACACACACACACAGTTAGCTTCGCCAGCAGAGCCTTAATATCCCCCTGCAGCTTCTTAATGATGCTGTTAGCCTATACACACACACACACACACACACACACACAAGTTCTGCCTCACTCTCATGCAGCCTGGAGAGACTTAAAGTTGTGTGTGTGTGTGTGTGGACAGCCTGGAGAGAGACTTAGAGGCACTGCTGCGCTGTTCTGTTGACACATCATAAACTTTGACCAGCACAGTTGCTCTGAGACGTTTGAGATGAGACACTTTGACACACTGGACACAATTGGTTGATGGTCTCTCTCATCCCACCCCCTTTTAAAATGACTTACTGAGGTGTCTTATCTGCTCAGCCAATGGTTTTGAGAGTAATGGACAGTGTAGTTCAGTAAACAAAGAACATAGTGGTTTCCAGGCAGACACAAGTGCTAAAAGACTACAACTCCCACAGTATACAAACAGCACAAGCAAAGCAGCCAATCAGAGCATGGAAGCCTGCCGTCAGAATGAGGCTGAGTAAAAGAACCGAGACAATAGCGGCAGGAGAGCAGCGCACTGGATACATTCAACCAAGCCAGCATTCAAATCTCATGGACATAATCAGTGGACTTGATTTTTCTCCGTGGCCTACTATGTTTGTAGTCTGTTTCATTGAAACTAAATTAACGTCAGTATTTAATGCATTCTTTTTTTAAAATAGGGTTCTTATTTCCGGGTTGTACTAAAATAAAAAAGTTAATATTCATTATCCCATATTTCATTCAGATGCCTTCCGATGTGGCAAATCGCTTAGATTAATTAATTAGTTTCGGTAATCCTTAGCCGTTAAGCCGGTTACCGGCTACCTCACGCCAACGCCTCCTTACACCGTCACCAGCACTCTCGAGCCCTGCGGTGTTCCGTGGGGAACGTTTGCTAACAAAGATTGTTAACGGATCTCTAAAGTCAGAGGAGTCACTTTCAGTACTACAGCTTAGGAGACCAGTGCGCTGTGTGTGTGCGTGTGTGTGTGTGTGTGTGTGTGTTTGCCCAGCCTCACTCAAAGAGCATCTCCGCTTTCCGACGCATCCTGCGGGCGATTACTGCTAGGAGTTTTCACGCGCAGACGACCTCCAGACACAAGCCAGGTGTTCGACCACAGAGTCTCGCGACGCAACCGGGTGAATAGAAAGCGCGCGGCGCTATCCTCTGGCGGGTCAAAACGCTGTTCCTGGTGAGACAGACACGCTTTCTCGTGGCGGTGGAATGAGGACAGAGGTTAAATCGGGCCATTTATGTAGACTAGACTCCCCAGGAAGCGTCGCGACAAAACACCCAACTTTCTGCTTGCGTTCACGTAGCCTACATCGCCGGTCAGTTCACGCGGAGTTCACAAATCATTTCCTCGGTCTGCTGAATCCAACCGGAACAACCAGTGGGACACAAACTTTCCCGAGAAAAAGTCTCCACAAATGCTATATATGACTACGGGAACCCACGCGGTATTTTAATCCAGAACTGCAGAATTAGTCGTGTCTCCGGAGTCCGGTATAGTCCCACCGCCTCCGTGTGTGTGTGTGTGTGTGTGTGTGTGTGTGTGTGTGTGAAGTCCCACCGTCTCCTCCGCGGAACTGCCGACAAGTCGTGGCAGAAAGCGAGCGAGACCAAGGACGGCACTGCGCGTGATTTCGGCTGACTCTAGACGCGACGGAAGTTCACAATGTAAATAAACATCTCAGACCGTTTATTTACCGGGAAACTGCTGTTCGTTGTCATTCTGTGAAGAATCGGAGCACCGTAAAAAAAAAAAAAAAACTGTGAGGGCTCGAGGGAGGTGTGAGCTATGCCCCGTGGTTCTCCTCCGGTGTTTCTATTCACCAGCAGCTCCTCGCGCTTCGCTCTCTAATCACCCTTCCAATGACACACACACCGGAGAGCCGCGAGAAACTCTTTCAACCGAATTCCATGCTATTCTCAGGTGCGCGCGGGAGAGAAACTGTTTGAGAAACTACAATTTCCCCTCTTTAGTCCGTATAGCCTGCACGCGCTGCACGACCGCTGGATAGAAGAGTGTGTGTGTGTGTGTGTGTGTGTGTGTGTGTGAGAGAGAGAGAGATATTATAGTGTGTGTGAGTGGATACACTGGCAAAGCGCTGCGCTCGGTGCGATGGTCTTACAGAATTTGGACGGTAAACACAAATCATTCATCAGCAGCATCCCGGCTCGAAACAAGACTGGCGCTTACACGCGCGGTGTTCTGCCGTTTAGTCTCCAGTCACAACATTGCTGCTCAGAGAGGAACGACTGCGCGTGCTGTACACACAAAGACCCCGCGCAGATTAGACTATATACTCCATTCCGGACAATCAAGACTTCAGATGCGAATATCTGGAGGTCCAGAAGAACTTCACCTCACTTCCAGTGCGCGGAAAGAGCGCCCGCTCCATTCAGCTTACCGAGACCAGCGCGTTCTTGAGGGACTCTCTCTCTCTCTCTCTCTCTCTCTCTCTCTCTCTCTAATGCAGTCAGTCCACAGCCTACAGTTTCCACTGCCGTTATGATTATTCGCGGAATATATTACAACTCTCCAGGCGTGTGTGGAAAAAAAATGCAAAAGGCATCTCCATCACATAGCCTACCTTTGTAGAAATCTCCGAGCTGGTGTCAACTTCGGTGTCTGCCATTTTTCCTTTCAAGTTTCAACTGTAATATGGTCTCACAAAAAGCAAACCTCCAGCACGGAACAGACCCACAGACAAGAGGAGAGAAAAAGACTAAAATACTCGCAGCGCCAGTGGCAAACTCAAGCGGCGGCGAAACCGTTTAATATAGACAGAGGGCGGGTACCTGACACAATCAGTGAGATATGATTGGCCAATAATACTAGAAATGAGCTGTTTTGATTGGTCAGGACGGAACAATGAACAGTATTTCTATACCACAGAGGCCCCGCCCCCTCCAGCCCGATCTTTGAGTCATTTGTGTGACGAATAGCTGCGCGCGCGTTCCGAGGCTCCATCTCTGTGCCGAATTAATGATGCCTCTTCCTCTCCTCCACTGAACCCTCCCTCCATCCCCCTCTCTCTCTCTCTCTCTCTCTCTCTCTCACACACACACACACACTCTCTCTCTCTCCTCCACCGAGCCCTCCCTCCATCCCTCTCTCTCTCTCTCTCACTCACACACACACACACACACACACACTC
>JAODXP020003095.1:35000-40000 GCA_027497455.2 Sardinella longiceps
TGGAAAACCATTTCAGGTGACTACCTCTTGAGGCTCATCCAAAAAATAAAAGGAGGACAAAGCAGTTATCAAAACAAAAAAAGGATACTTCAATGAAACAAGAATATAAAACATGTTTTCAGTCATCTCACACTTTTTTTTATTAAGTACATAATGCCACGTGTTCATTCATAAGTTTGTTTATTTTGTAGATTGTCACTGAATGCAACAGTCATGAAAATAAAGTGAATAATTTAATGGGAAAGTGTGTCCAAACTTTTGGTCTGTACTGTATATAATTACTGTATATTATTATTAACAGCTGTTTTTTTCACTTCATTTGAATAGGGCCGACACACACATACACACACTCCAGCCGTGCCACACCACGGAGTGGTGTATCAGCTCTGCCATATTTCAGTGTATATCGCCCTCTACTGGCTTGACACAGCCGTGCCTGGGAGCTGAGACAGGGTTTACACACACACACACACACACACAATAGTGCCTGGGAGCTGAGACAGGGTTTACATATACATATACATACACACACACACACACACACACACACACACACACACACACACACACTAGTGGCCTGACACAGCCGTGCCTCAGAGCTGGGACAGGGTTTACATACACACACACACACACACTAGTGGCCTGACACAGCAGTGCCTCAGAGCTGGGACAGGGTTTGCCAGTCCTGTAAGGCTCAAGAGCTTCAAACTTAACTCTCTCTCTCTCACACACACACACACACACACACACACACACACACACACACTGCCCCAGGGTTAAAGGAGAAATGTGTGAATCAATCCACAGCCCTGCTGCAGAAGACCACTGACTGCTCGTTGGAAAAATAAGAAAATATGATATAAAATATTTTAACATATCAAATCGGATCCAAGTCATCCATAGTCTGTCTCCTGTGTTAAGTCTTCAGTCATCCTAACCACATTCTCTCATCATAACAAGAATGAGTTAAGTAATGTGACTTTTCTTTTTCAGTCAAAGTGAGCATGATTTTCTTTTTTCAAGTCAAGTAAATATGATTTTTCTTTGTCAAGTTCAAATAGCTTTGCATCTAAAAAGAAAAGTCACATTTACTTAACTCATTTGAGGCAACAAGTTTCCACACATTTTTCAAGTAACCATGACAAATTATTTTTTACAGTGTAGTCTCTTCTCTGTGTGAAGACTCCAGTCTTGCTGACCATACATGTTCAGGGGCAGGTTGGTTAGCAACCACATACACATATACATGTTCAGGGGCAGGCTGCTTGGCAACCACATACACATGTTCAGGGGCAGGCCGGCTGGCAACTAACCTCACTCACGTCAGATGCAGCGTCCTCTTCGGCGCATGCATCTGATGTCGCGTGATAAGACAATTGTTTCAGAAGACTGGGCGTCATCAAAAATCCTTACATATACTTGGATAAACCACTTGTCCGTCATCTTACTTCAACCACTTAAATCTAAACCTACCAGTTGCATCCCATGAGCCCACGCAAGTTGTAGTTTTTCACATGTTCCAAACAAACAAACGCTAGAATCTGCAGCATAATTGCTACAATACTCCATTCAACTCACATAATATAGATGTCTCTTTCAAGTGTAACTGTTAGATGTGTTTCATAAGTTTGCTAGAGATGAGTTACGTCAAAAATCCCGCCCTGTGCTTTGTACACATCTCCTGGTGGATCCGGTTGGTTAATATCGGACCTGAAATATCTTTTAATGGACTGGACATCAGATGGATGCACCTGAGGGGGTGCTGCATCTGACGTGAGTGAGGTTAGCTGACAACCACTTTCCAGTGGCCATTGGTTGTCACGGCAGCAGTTAGAGCTTGCATTTTTTGGGTGTCAAAATTTGGATTTGGAATTCTGACTTACTTACTAACTCAACATTTTGATTGAAAAAAAAAAAAGAAAAAAGAAAAACTTAGTGACTCTCATAATAGTGACTCTCGTGTGTGTGTGTTGTTAAGTGGGACACATAAATAAGTATGTACAGTACAGACCAAAAGTTTGGACACACCCCCTCATTCAATGCGATTCATTTATTTCCAGGACAATTTATATTGTAGATTCTCACTAAAGGCATAAAAATTATGAATGAACACATATGAAATTATGTGCTTAACAAAAAAAGTGTGAGATTATGACAAACTTTTCGGACCTGAACCCGATCAAGATGGTTTGGGGTGAGCTGGACCGCAGAGTGAAGGCAAAAGAGCCGACAAGTTCTTAGCATCTCTGGGAATGAATAACTCTTCAAAACAGTTGGAAAACCATTTCAGGTGACTACCTCTTGAAGCTCATCCAAAAAATAAAAAGAGGACAAAGCAGTTATCAAAACGAAAAAGTATACTTCGATGAAACAAGAATATAAAACATGTTTTCAGTCATCTCACACTTTTTTTTATGAAGTACATAATGCCACGTGTTCATTCATAAGTTTGTTTCTTTTGTAGATTGTCACTGAAGGCAACAGTCATGAAAATAAAGTAAATAATTTAATGGGAAAGTGTGTCCAAACTTTTGGTCTGTACTGTATGTAATGTGTGTGTGTGTGTTGTATGTAGAATTGGGACACAAAAGCAAGTGCATATGTAGTGTGTGTGTGTGTGTGTGTGTTGAAGTGTTACACATAAGTATGTATGTATGTGGTGTGTGTGTGTGTGTGTGTGTGTGTTGAAGTGTTCCACATAAGCATGTATGTATGTAGTGTGTGTGTGTGTGTGTGTGTGTGTGTGTGTGTGTTGAAGTGTTCCACATAAGCATGTATGTACGTAGTGTGTGTGTGTGTGTGTGTGTGTGTGTGTGTGTGTGTGTTGAAGTGTTCCACATAAGCATGTATGTATGTAGTGTGTGTGTGTGTGTGTGTGTGTTGAAGTGTTCCACATAAGGCCTTATTCCCAGTCGGGGGTTTGTAATAAAAAAGCTTTTATTGTGTGGCACAGCAGGAGCCTCACGTCTCTCACTGCAGTAGATTACATTTATTACATTACTTTACTTTTCACACACACACACACACACACACACACACACACACACACACACACACACACACACCACAGCCGCTTCAGTCGGATCCAACAGGGAAAGGCCTCAGCTCTCGGCTCTTCGCTGATTGGCTAGACAGCCGGTGATGTCATCGCACAATCTTCACACCAACATCTGACGTGGTTTAGGACGGTAAGCCCCACATCAGCAATAATGAAGGACTGAAAAGTGTGTGTGTGTGTGTGTGTGTGTGTGTGTGTGTGTGTGTGTGTGTGGACACTGGACACCGGGTAGGTCACTGTGTGTGTTAGCGTTACGTGCCTTGGCCACTGGGCCCCCCCCCCCCTCCTCCACGGATACAGCAGATGGACTCACTTCTTCCCCAATTTTAAGCTGCAACACACACACACACACACACACACAGACATCAGAGAAGCAGAGAAAAGTCTTTGTATCAGATTTTGGAATATGTGACTGTGTGTGTGTGTGTGTGTGTAAAGGTAGGAAGAGCTTCAATAAGACCACTCACAGCACACACTCTTCTCGCGTGCAACACACACTTACCCCTTAATCAAGCTCAAACTTGCTCCTCTCTCTCTCGCTCACACACACAGACTGTTACTGTTTCTAAAAATACCTACTACAGTAGGTCCTACTGGTCTAGTGATCTGTGCTACTGGTCTAGTGATCTGTGCTACTGGTCTAGTGATCTGTCCTACTGGTCTAGTCAAAGATCATGGAATAGTGAGCAAGATAAGGCATCATAATACATTTCAATGGGAGCAAACTGGAATACTTCCTGTCTGCATAAATGCATTACATCACAATAAGAAAGATTCTTTAAGTCTGCATAAATCATTACATCACAATAAGAAAAGATTCTTTAAGTCTGCATAAAGGGGGATTTTTCCCCCCTCCCCCTTGCAAAAATAGAACCAGGAACTGAACCAGCGTTGACACCTCTCGCTCCGCTTGAATCCTCTCTGGTCTAGTGATCTGTGCTACTGGTCTAGTGATCTGTCCTACTGGTCTAGTGATCTGTGCTACTGGTCTAGTGATCTGTGCTACTGGTCTAGTGATCTGTGCTACTGGTCCTACTGGTCTAGTGATCTGTGCTACTGGTCTAGTGATCTGTGCTACTGGTCTAGTGATCTGTCCTACTACAGTAGGTGCTACTGGTCTAGTGATCTGACACACACACACACACACACACACACACACACACACACACACACACAGGTCCTACTGGTGATCTGTGCAGAAATGGGTGAATGGTTGGCAGTGTGTGTAAAACAGCACAGGAGTAATTAACTATCAGACAGCTAAACAGTGTGTGTGTGTGTGTGTTCAATTAACTATCAGACAGTTAAACTAGAACTAGAACACTCTGTTCCTTTCATAAGCTCTTCCTGTATTTACATCTAGCTGCCATGCTTCTGTCCTAACACACACACACACACACACCACCCTCCAACCACTTCCTCACATGTGCGTGAGTGTGTGCATGTGCATGTCTGTGTTAGTGTGTGTGTGTGTGTGTGGTACAGATGCTATAGGTCAGGTGTCGGCAACCCCAGGCACGCGAGCCACAGTTGGCATGCCAAGCAAATCTCCTCACGCCTGTGATGATGCGCAGTCATTATTTTATACATTATAAAATCTTCAGCCATCTCATCTGGTCTTGAACAGCCAGGGCCACTTTATAATATCCGTCTTCTATAAATGCTTATCAAATAGCTTATTTACACCAGTAAGTAGTTATTTAACCGTTGACAGATAAAATTTTCGCAGAATAGTTCATTAATTAGTTAGTTAACAGTTAGTTCACAGTTTGTTTTGGCTAAATGATGAAATGGAAAATTTTCATGGAATTAAGTCATCTAACTGATTGAAACCACTAACTTTCCAATTAATGTCTTACTGATGTTAATAAGCTATTTAATAATCATTTATAGAGGACGGTTATTATAAAGTGCTATTACTGATGTTAATAAGCTATTTAAT
>JAODXP020003095.1:52500-103861 GCA_027497455.2 Sardinella longiceps
GTTGTGGAAAACGATAACAGCCTCTGAGACGTTTTGACCAGCACGATATCAGTTAACATTGATTTCAATGAGGGAATGCTGAAGCGACCGTGAGCGACGTAGGTCAACGTAGGTGTATATTACGTGCTGACGTTTTTTTGTCAAATACACGTGATTGGTCGACGAATCACGTGTGGCAGGAGCGGAAAAACAAACCTTGCTGGTGCTGGCACAGCTGGCCCGGGTTGGGATTTGGAAGCAGGCCTGATCATTTTATCGTCGCAGTTAGCATATTTGTAGACTGAAATATGGCATGTTAACCGACAGTCTCTCATTCCCGATTGTTAAACGACCACTTGGACAGCAACGTTATGAAAATGTAGCTCAGATCAGGTAAGTTTTCACGTGGCTGGAAAGAATGCCTGCCTGACCTAAATCATAAAAACATGCTCACGAATCCGCAAACTTACGCATAGATTGTATCTTAGTAGGCTATAAAGCTATTTGCAAACTTCCTCAAGAAATGCATTGCAAGACAACTATAAATTAGTTAATAATAGGGTGAATTATTATAGGCTATAGGCCTAATAGGCTAAAGGTTAAAGAAAATGTTTTAATATCATTAACAGCACAGTGACCTGTCTGTCTGTCTGTCTGTCTGTCTGTCTGTTTCAGGGCCTTGCCTGACTTGAACAGCAATGAGAAGATGGACATGCATGATTTTGCCAATATTATCAAGCTGAAGCACCTGCTGCTGCCCTTGCCCTTGCCCTTGCCGTCCCCCTTCATGAAGCCGCTGACCCTCCTCACCCAGCCTCGATCCTCTGGTAAAGAGTAACTCTTTACACACACACACACACACACACACACACACACACACACACACACACACAGTCAATTACTAAATCCATGTTCCATATTTGGGTTGATCTTTTTATCTGCCTGTTATACTTAACTGTGGCACAAATTGACAAGTCTTTTGTTTGTTTGTTACAAACGTATTTGTAAAATAGACAAAATATTTGGACCCACAGTATTAAAAACAAAGAAATTAATGAAGTAGAAATTTTGACTTTTAGTGATTTTTAACTGTGATGTAATGCTGTCCTGTTATACAATGTACTGTATAACAGGTACTGTAGATCTCCACCTGCTTGCTGCCTGACCTCCTCCAAGGCCTACAGGTTGACCGCAAGGTGATCAGCCAGGTACCACCAGTCCCCCTGTCGCTTGCCCTAAGTGCTTCCCCAGCGTGTGTCCCTCCTCTTCATGCACAGCCAGAAGCTACTTCTCTGTGTCCACTGTCAGGTCTCTGGTTGCTTTCCGAAAGCTCCCATGCTCAAGTCTCTCAGGGGGTGAATAGTTGAAGTCTGCATGAAGTCTCCATGAAACCATGACTGTTGTCCTCCACCAGGTAAATTGTGGCTCTCTATCCTGTCTCTGTCCACCTAATTTTAGGTATATCAAACTGTGTTCATTTTATGGATAGAATTCGGTGCGGCCATTACAGAGGATTTAATCTTGTCCTCAATCGTACTTTTTTTTTACCCTTGCCTGATTTGCCATGTCCAGTGCATTAATTTACATTTTTATGAATATGAATCCTTTATCTATGATTGTGATAGGACATAAACAAGACTAGCTTTTCTATGCCATTCACCTTCTATCTTTCTATTCTAAACGTTTCTCAGTAGACAATATGAAAAAGAATTCTGAGGTTGCATAATACTAACTGTTTATTTTCTCACTTTTAATCGATTAAAAATGTAACATGTAAACAGATAAATAATCAAATTTGACCGAAACCAATTATATTCTGAAACCAATTAAAAGAGTTTCCAAATGTACAGGGTTCCCACGCGTCCTGGAAAACCTGAAATTTTAGAGATGGCTTTTCCAGTTATGATAAACACCTGAAAATTGCCTAAAATGTCCTGGAAAAAATCTGTATTGTCCTGGAAAATTGTAATTGTATTTAGTTCCTATAGTACATTAAATTCTTATAGGCCTAGCACAGTGTACTGATGAAATTAGATATATAAATTTATCTTCATTGTGTTTTCAAAAAGTATGATGTCAAAGCATGATAAAAAATGGCCTTCCTGAACCCTCTTACTTTATAAATGATGTAGAAACAATATTAGTACTGTAATGGGGAAGTATGATGTCTTCCCTGCAGAAAATACAGCCACACCAGCATAATTTGGCTCTTCCAGCAATGCCCCAACCAGTTAAACAATCAAGGCACAAAAGAATTGTAACCAAAATAACCAAGTTACACCAACCTGCCTCCCTATGCACTTTCACTTGATTATCATCTCCCTATAGTCTGCATTGCACTTATTGTCCCCTGTGCCATTTTTACCGCATCCAATCAGCAAACAGCGAAGCATTGCGAATGCATAGCTAGAATGCAATCAGTCAAGACAGTCTATATAAGGGGAACTCCGGTATGTACAGCTTTCATTGAAGTGAAGTTCCTGTGTAATTCAAAGCATAGCTTTTGCACGAGCCTGCTGACTACACTAAAAGAATCTTGTACATTGAGAGAACGTGAACACAAAAGCGAAAAAGCAGTTTACATTGATTCAATGACTCAATGTAAAGTGCTCGTTCATATTTTGCGTTTGGCCTATGTTGTTTCCTTTTCTGTCATTCCACTTGTTATCAAGTACAATAAGTGTATTCGTACAACAGGGCCCTGTTTGAGTAGGGCCTACACCAATTCTTCGCTTTAAGACATTTTTCTAAACATGACTTTGCTTAGCCTGGCAGGCCATCTCTGTACAGAAAATGTTCAGTACTTGAGTCTGGAAGGGCTGGAATGGGTAGAGGGCTGGCGCAGCCATTGTCTGTCAAGTCGCCTCTGCACACGATTAGCCTAGAAATCTAGACGCCCCTAGCTAGACTAATGTTAGCTCGCTAATAAGTAATTATTGTCATTGCCGGATCTAATATTAAATTAATCTGCAACAAAAACGAACTGTAACAACTTACTCCATTAGGCTTGAAATGATGACAACCAGTTGGGGAATATCAGGGATACATCCAAAAAACTCAATAACTCCATAAGATAGTGACTCAGCTTATTAGTACCATTCAACAGATTTTGAATTTGCTTCAGCGTAACAAAAAGACGGAGATCTCTGCAACTCTCTTCAGTCAATTGTCCCTTTCCCCTCAAGACGATTTGATTGGTCTGATACAAGTTAGATCGGGACGCCTTCTTACCTGCCAAGCCTGGCTAGACTCCTGTAGTGGGCAAATGAAGATAAGATTTCATCTCGATCCTTGTCCTTGAAGTTGCAAGAAAAAGCCTGGAAATGTTCTTGAAATGTCCTTAAATTTGATGTTGAAGAAAGAGTGGGAACCCTGAATGTAGCTTTAATTGTGGCACGTCTTGACAAGTCTTTTGTTTGAAGCATATTGGCCAAATGATTAATTCATTTGCCCTGCTGCAATGTCATTTAAGTCTTCAGCATCCTTCATAAGCAATCTTCCTCTTTTCCTCACTCTCAGCTCAGCCATGACGAGATGATTAGCAGCCACATCACATACAAGTCCAAGATTCACGCTGCCCTTTTCTTTGAAATGATTCGTCAACAAATTGCAGTACAAACAGTAGCAGCGTAATTTTGACTCTTATTCAGTCTATTCAAACTCTCTCACATACACAGAGGTGTCATTTACAACTTACAATACTTATCACCAAAGTTATAGTTTATATAAGTTTACACCAGAACACTCCTCATGTGTGCAGGGTTGCATTGACATGACTAAGCAATTTCACTGAATTGTGTCAAAGCGACTGAGAAAAACTGTCAAAGGCACACTATTAGTAGAAGATTGCAAAGAAGTGTTACAACAACAAATAAATGTTTGATTAAGTGAAATTCACTAAAGTAGAGTGAAATTATTGCATTTTTGTCAGCAATAATTTCATAACCAGATGACAATGTAATAACTTCTGACATTGTTAGTAAGAGACTATTACATTTTGCATTTATATTTATTTTGTGATTTCTTTCAATGCATTAATGTACATGTATGTTAAGGTACATTACGTTACGCTGGCCTGTTTTTGATTAAAAACAATCAATGTTTTTACATTATTGGTAGTTATACATTGTTGGCAATTCATTTGTGTTTCCAGACTGTTGGAGAGATCACTAGATCATGTCTGATTTGGTACAGATCCCAAACACATAGGCACATAGGCTGTTGGAACAAGCTGGAAGAAGAGGTATGAATATATTGGTCAAGTTATACATACAATTGAGGCCAATGACACAAATCAATAGCTCCAACACTCAGATGTTTGACTGTTGGCATTCCTAATTATTTACCTCATAGCTGCAAAGCCATACTAATCAAGCCATATTCCACTCTTCATTGTGTAAGATTTCTTTAATTATTTGTGTTAGTCATCCGTTGCATATTAAAAGGCATATATGAGGCAGTGGTCAGCAGCTCTGTGAAACAGAAATACCCCAATTCTTCCTTTCTTTGTGTGCTGTTACACAAACATCTTTTCACAATTGCATCTTGTGAGTCATTGCTCTGGGTTACAATGGTGCAGAGGATCATCAGTACCAGCCATGCAACTATGAATTTGTAGAACTAGTATGATGCTTTCTACATGTATGCATCACAGACGACTCGATAGTAATTAATAATAATAATAATAATAATGATAATAATAATAATAATAATAATAATAATAATAATAATTGTAAATAATAATAGACTGTAACCTTCACTGTCTTTGCATATGTATTCAGCTTTGCTCCTTCATTGGATCAGGTGGGCTCCACCTGCCTCTTTAAAGGTCTTGTCTCAGTATAGCCTTGTGTTACACAAACTGTAATGTCTTCTATGTTGTGTGTGTGTGTAATTTCAAAACAAGGTAATAAACATAATCTAAGTAAGTCTGCTTTGTCTTGGTGACTTTACATTTACAATGTACACTGTACAGATTTCTTTTGTCTGTTTTCTCAACATCAGCAAAACCAAGGAGCTATTTGTGGACTTTGGGAAAAAACAACAGACTTACAGCCCTCTCCTAATAGATGGCACACAGAAGAGCCAATAAATGGTTGTAAATATCTTGGAACTCAAATATCTGAAGACCTGACATTGACTAATCACATTAATGCTCAAATGAAAAAGGCCAGGCAGCTTGTGTACTACTTGGTATTAATGATTCCTCCCATCCCAGTTACTACCTGTTCAGTTTACTAAAATCAGACAAGAGGTTCTGTAGTATAATGTCCAAAACTGAACAGTTTTTAAGGAGTTTGTTCCACCAGTGTATAAGAATAAGGATATGCTTGATTTACTGAGAATCTCTAATGTACTAATACAATTTACTACAACTTCTGTAATTATTATGCACGTTTCTAGCTATGATTATTTTACTTTATTCTTTATTGTTTACTTTCAACAGTCTTTGGAGTCTACTAATCCCACCTTTCACTGCAAATTGTGCACTGCCATGATTATATTATGTGACAAATGAACTTGAACCTGAACTTTGGCTACACCTAGTGTAGGTGAAGTTGCAAGTGACAAGTGTTTTAGTATATACTGGCCTGACATCCATAGATATAAAAATAAGGAGTGCTACTGCCAAGTACTGTAAATTATAGCCATTTTTTTCCCATTTACTTAGTGCATTTCATTTATTTCTCTAGTGAGTCACGTTTTGAAGACTTCTGGTTGGTGTTTAACCACGTCAGTTATAAAAGGCAGCCAATCATAATCGCCTCCATTGAATTTGTGCGTGACAAATTTTCCCATGTTTCAGACTTGCCAAAGACAATGAGCAGTAAGTATGTCTTGCTTCACAACTTTATTATGCATCGGTAAATATATTTCTGTATTATACTAGGTTCCGTATTTCTGCATTGAAAAACATGTTTGCATGTCTCTTGTTCGTATGCGTGAGTTTTTTTCTTTTAGTATAAAAGTAGCAAAAGCAGCTAGCTAATAGCAAGAACACTCGTGGACTAGCGCTAGCAATGTGCTGTAAAAGCCCTATGATACTAAAAAGTACCATGTTTATGATGATGCATGTGTTTGATTATTGCAAATCTATTTGTTTTTTCCACTAGACTTAGTCATGACGTCTACTGTATGTACATTTATTCATGAAATCTAAGTATGTACTGTAATCTGAGCAGTTTTAGGGGGAGCATGGCGGAGCGCACCTTCAATGTCGGATGCGTAACATGTCGGATGCGTAACAACCTTTTGAAGATGATTATTGAAGTTGCATTTTCCTAGTGTTGCCTTAAATTGGTCGTTGGAATCATAGTTATTATTGTCTATGGTTGGAATCCTGAGGGAAAATGTGAAACCTGCATGCACCCACCCAGTGCAGGCACCAAACTTTTTATGTACTGTAATCTGAACAGCTTTAGGGGGAGTATGTCGGAGCGCGCCTTCAAAGTCGGATGCGTAACATGTGTCATAGAAATTAGTTATTCAGACTTGTTAGTCCCTATCCCCTTTTGAAGATGATTATTGAAGTTGCATTTTCCCAGTGTTCCCTTAAATTGTCTGTTGGAATCATAGTTATTATTGTCTATGGTTGGAATCCTGAGGGAAAATGTAAAACCTGCATGCATCCACCCAGTGCAGGCACCAAACTTTTTCTGTTAAATACAATATCTTAATTCGGATCATAGGCTTACTGTGCTGAGTTTAGCCTACTTAACTTGACAACTTCTGCTATTTCACAAGACGTGAGTTAAATGTCAGAGAGACTGAATTAATTCATCAACCGTCTCTTTAAATCAGTGGTTCTCAAACTTTTTCTGTCATTCCCCACTTTGGAAGGCAAATAATTTTGATGCCCCACCTGGAAGGCTCAATTTGCGCACAATAGCTCTGTGAGGAATACTTTGCGAGTACAGGAATTTTGTTAATGTTAGAAATTTCATGTTACTGATTCAAAGCCAAATTTCTCTCAAACCCCTCATCACAGCAACTAGCAAACACCATTGGAAAGCTCAATTTAGTGTCATATGGCAAGGCAAGGCAATTTTATATCTGACGAATAGGTGTGAATTTGGGTGGCATGGTGCAGCCGTTGGTTGATTGCAAAGAGATGTCTCGCGCCCCACCTGGCATGTGTCTCCGCCCCACAGTTTGAGAAACACTGCTGTAAATGTTTCAAGTGTACTGTCCTCACACATTCTAAGTGTAGAACGGCACATGCATTGATCTTTGGTTCATATTCGACCAAGAATACGTGAAATGATTTTAAGTTCTTTCGTGGCTTCTGAGGATGGGTTAAAGATGATAACTATAACAGTATAGAGATTTGTTCTGGATCTTACATTTTGTAATGGATAAAAGCAACAGCTACGCACTGGTGGGTTGCACATTATGCATAGATAACCATTTGGCCAATGTGTCACTGTTGAGATAGAGTGCTTCTATGAACCCTGTACTATATGGCATTATAAATGCCTTCATAAAGGGTTATAATGCATAAGTGCTTTTAACTGACATTAGGATTCTTAAGTTTGTGTTTTTGTATTCCTGCCTAGGATCTGATTTCAATTACCAATGATAGGCCTAGATGATACATGAGAGAACATTATGATACTACAGAGCCAGTCCTGTAAATGTACACCCAATATTGTTGCATAGATGTACAGGTGTACTATAATAGCAATATATTTTCTGTTTTATTACTGAAGACAAACGAGGATCAGTCAAGAAGACCTGCCCAAGCTGTGGCACAAAAATATTTTGTGCCACAAAGGTGTGCCAAAATTGCAACGCAGTTCAACCAATCAAAGTCAGGCTGCAAAACAAACTTGCGAAATTTGATAAAAAGAAGGACCACTGGTTGGAGGCCAGGAGAAAAAATAAGAACCTGGCTTCCTTAAAGGATGAGGCGGTTATTGTAGTAAGTACATTTTTTTATGTCAAGAACATTTGTGTCTTTAATTAAATGGCAATGGCTACCTCCTGTCATTCATCCCAAGGGCTGTTCTGTATTATCCCTGACGCATCACATTGCTGAGTGCAAGCTAAAATTGATGTAGAAAGTCACTTTTCTGAACTTCAAGCACCTTAATGCTTAAAGAGAGTATGTAGAAATAATAGAAATAATAAGAGATTTTTTACTTCTAGTTTAGGTTGATACTACTGCTGATGAGATTGGGTGGGTCAAAATCATGGGAATATGACACCTGACATAAAATGAAAAGTGTAGCCTATCTAATGGTAGGACCAGGGTGCGATTTATGAAAAAATCAGAGGGGGGGATGATTCTGAAACAGCATTGCGTTGGTGACGTCATTACTAGACACTAAAATGCAGACAAATTCTGCAATTAGTATCTGGGTTACAGCGCAGTGTCTGATGCCTCTTGAAGTTGGGTAGGCTCTACTGCAGTTCCTGTGACTGCTGCGTGTAGAGCGCAACATTTTTCACAAAACTTAGAAACTCTCTCGTTCAGACTTAACTCTCCTGCTGCTTACTGTGTGTTAAACAGTTAAATAAAGTGCTGCAGATTACATTGTTTAATGTTGCTGACAATAGCCAAATTACTTTGATATCTCAGAGATGTGTTGACCCAAGTCATTCGTTGGATCCGACGGTATGCGTGGTATAGGTCGCTGGAGACGGTAACCTAAACTATTTGGTTTTTGCAAATGTGAGGAAAGCCAGGGCATTGAGCATAAAAAAATTGCCAATGCATATAGGACCAGCTAGGCCTTCCTTGGGTATTGTTGAAGCATTTTGCCTAGATTATGCCATTTCTAGGTCATTTTCCACTACTGGCTGAATGACCTAAAAAAATTGTCATCCCCCGCGATTCAGAAGGATATTTTGCCTGATACGTTGACAGTACACGCATTTCATATCAAACTTAAATTATGCTTATGACAAACAGTTCGTTTTCCTTTGCACAAAGTTGTTCAAGCAATGTGATAACATCATGAAGTTTCCTTTCATTTTCCAAGCTTTAGTCTTTCCAGTGAGAAAAAAAAACACCTGCACATAGGCTGAAGTTCGTGGCAAAGTTTGCCAGTTGTCACGCACGCAATTCAGGACACAGGACGCATTTTTTACATTTTATAATTCGCTTGTTTATGCGCGCTAGATGTTCTTTAGTCACATCACATGGCTTGCATACTGTCATGAGATATCAAGGGGGGATAAATGTTTTTGCAGGATCTCCAACCCTAACAATACATTTATTATAAATGTTGTATGTTTTTTTGTTGTTGTTGTTGTTTGTTTTTGTCATTATAGTTAGAAAAAATGAAAGCCATTGGCTACAAGCCAGCTTTATTTTTTTGTGACCCTCGGAGGTCTGGCAAATGTTCAGTCCTCCTTCCAAGGGCCAACACGAACTCCTTCCAAAAAAAATGCCTCATGAAGATGGGGGAGATCTATGAGGAACTTAATAAGGGTAAGAACCATTAATGTTTGTTTTTTTTTTTTTTTTTTTACATTCTAACAAATGTTTTGTGTATCATTTTATCTTTCGCAGATGAAAACAGTCAGTAGCAATGCATACTTGACATTGTTCTGCTTAAACTTCTCTGAAGATATTACTTATTGTTATGAAGGCATACCAGGCAAATTTGCTATTTTACTTTTCAGCTAAAGTAAAATATTGCCTGGTTTGTCTTCAAAGTACCTCTATACATCTTTTATGAGGTCATGTTATTTTAATGTATATATTGTGATCGGAAGCATAATACAACTGAAAGTGTAAACCATTTCAGTAATTTTTAAAGTCATCTATAAAGGCAGCCATGTTTTGTTAATTTGTGATCGGAAGCATAATACAGTTCAAAGTGTAACCCATTTCAGTAAGTTTTAAAGTCATCTATAAAGGCTTGTGTACTAACAAGGTATCACTGTATCTGTCACAGAAACTGGAGCAGGCTCAGACAGTCAAGGTGACTAGCACAGCAACACTTCTTATTATCAAATGTTTTGCTGCAGCCATTCGACTGAAGTAACTAAGTCAAATGATGTCTAGTTTGCCTTTAAAGTAATACTATAGATCTTTCAGCCATGTTTTGTTCATTTGTGATCGGAAGCATAATACAGTTCAATGTGTAACCCATTTCAGTAAGTTTTAAAGTCATCTATAAAGGTTTGGGTACTAACAAGGTATCACTGTATCTTTCACAGAAACTGGAGCAGGCTCAGACAGTCAAGGTGACTAGCACAGCAACACTTCTTATTATCAAATGTTTTGCTGCAGCCATTCGACTGAAGTAACTAAGTCAAATGATGTCTAGTTTGCCTTTAAAGTAATACTATACATCTTTCAGCCATGTTTTGTTCATTTGTGATCGGAAGCATAATACAGTTCAATGTGTAACCCATTTCAGTAAGTTTTAAAGTCATCTATAAAGGTTTGGGTACTAACAAGGTATCACTGTATCTTTCACAGAAACTGGAGCAGGCTCAGACAGTCAAGGTGACTAGCACAGCAACACTTCTTATTATCAAATGTTTTGCTGCAGCCATTCGACTGAAGTAACTAAGTCAAATGATGTCTAGTTTGCCTTTAAAGTAATACTATACATCTTTCAGCCATGTTTTGTTCATTTGTGATCGGAAGCATAATACAGTTCAATGTGTAACCCATTTCAGTAAGTTTTAAAGTCATCTATAAAGGCTTGTCTACTAACAAGGTATCACTGTATCTGTCACAGAAACTGGAGCAGGCTCAGACAGTCAAGGTGACTAGCACAGCAACACTTCTTATTATCAAATGTTTTGCATCGGGTCAAAGCTGCAGCCATTCGACTGAAGTAACTTAGTAAAATGATGTCTAGTTTGCCTTTAAAGTAATACTATACATCTTTCAGCCATGTTTTGTTCATTTGTGATCGGAAGCATAATACAGTTCAAAGTGTAACCCATTTCAGTAAGTTTTAAAGTCATCTATAAAGGCTTGTGTACTAACAAGGTATCACTGTATCTTTCACAGAAACTGGAGCAGGCTCAGACAGTCAAGGTGACTAGCACAGCAACACTTCTTATTATCAAATGTTTTGCTGCAGCCATTCGACTGAAGTAACTAAGTCAAATGATGTCTAGTTTGCCTTTAAAGTAATACTATACATCTTTCAGCCATGTTTTGTTCATTTGTGATCGGAAGCATAATACAGTTCAATGTGTAACCCATTTCAGTAAGTTTTAAAGTCATCTATAAAGGCTTGTCTACTAACAAGGTATCACTGTATCTGTCACAGAAACTGGAGCAGGCTCAGACAGTCAAGGTGACTAGCACAGCAACACTTCTTATTATCAAATGTTTTGCATCGGGTCAAAGCTGCAGCCATTCGACTGAAGTAACTTAGTAAAATGATGTCTAGTTTGCCTTTAAAGTAATACTATACATCTTTCAGCCATGTTTTGTTCATTTGTGATCGGAAGCATAATACAGTTCAAAGTGTAACCCATTTCAGTAAGTTTTAAAGTCATCTATAAAGGCATGTCTTACAACGTCTCACTTTATCTTTCACAGAAACTGGAGCAGGCTCAGACAGTCAAGGTGAATAGAACAGCAACACTTCTTGTTATCAAATGTTTTGCATCGGGTCAAAGCTGCAGCCATTCGATTGAAGTAACTTAGTAAAATGATGTCTAGTTTGCCCTTAAAGTAATACTATACATCTTTCAGCCATGTTTTGTTCATTTGTGATCGGAAGCATAATACAGTTCAAAGTGTAACCCATTTCAGTAAGTTTTAAAGTCATCTATAAAGGCATGTGTACTAACAAGGTATCACTGTATCTGTCACAGAAACTGGAGCAGGCTCAGACAGTCAAGGTGACTAGCACAGCAACACTTCTTATCAAATGTTTTGCTGCAGCCATTCGACTGAAGTAACTAAGTCAAATGATGTCTAGTTTGCCTTTAAAGTAATACTATACATCTTTCAGCCATGTTTTGTTCATTTGTGATCGGAAGCATAATACAGTTCAAAGTGTAACCCATTTCAGTAAGTTTTAAAGTCATCTATAAAGGCATGTCTTACAACGTCTCACTTTATCTTTCACAGAAACTGGAGCAGGCTCAGACAGTCAAGGTGAATAGAACAGCAACACTTCTTGTTATCAAATGTTTTGCATCGGGTCAAAGCTGCAGCCATTCGACTGAAGTAACTTAGTAAAATGATGTCTAGTTTGCCCTTAAAGTAATACTATACATCTTTCAGCCATGTTTTGTTCATTTGTGATCGGAAGCATAATACAGTTCAAAGTGTAACCCATTTCAGTAAGTTTTAAAGTCATCTATAAAGGCATGTGTACTAACAAGGTATCACTGTATCTGTCACAGAAACTGGAGCTGGCTCAGACAGTCAAGGTGAATAGCACAGCAACACTTATTATTATCAAATGTTTTGCTGCAGCCATTCGACTGAAGTAACTAAGTCAAATGATGTCTAGTTTGCCTTTAAAGTAATACTATACATCTTTCAGCCATGTTTTGTTCATTTGTAACCTCATTCACGTCAGATGCAGCGCCCCCTCAGGCGCATCCATCTGATGTCGACTCCATTCAGAGATATTTCAGGTCCGATATTAACTAACTGGACCAACCAGGAGACGCATACAAAGCACAGGGCGTGATTTTTCACGTAACTCATCTCTAGCAAACTTACAAAACACATCTAACAGTTACACTTGAAAGAGACATTTATATAATGCAAGTTGAATCAAGTATTGTAGCAATCATGCTGCAGATTCTAGCGATTATGTTTGTTTGGAACATGTGAAAAATTAGAAATCGCGTGGGCTCATGGGATGCAACTGGTAGATTTAAGTGGTTGAAGTAGGATGACAGACAAGTGGTTTATCCAAGTATATGTAAGGATTTTTGATGACACCAGGTTTTCTGAAACAATTGTCTTATCACGCGACATCAGATGCATGATGCGCCTAAGAGGACACTGCATCTGACATGAGTGAAGTTTGTTAATTTGTGATCGGAAGCATAATACAGTTCAAAGTGTAACCCATTTTAAGTCATCTATAAAGGCATGTCTTACAACGTCTCATTTTACCTTTCACAGACACACCACAGATTGTTCAATACATGTACCAAGGTGAATAGTACAGCAACACTTCTTATTATCAAATGTTTTGTATCGGGTCAAAGCTGCAGCCGTTCGACTGAAGTAACTAAGTCAAATGATGTCTAGTTTGCCTTTAAAGTAATACTATACATCTTTCAGCCATGTTTTGTTTATTTGTATCGGAAGCATAATACAGTTCAAAGTGTAACACATCTCAGTAAGTTTTACAGTCATCCATAAAGGCATGTGTACTAACAAGGTATCACTGTATCTTTCACAGACACCCCACCCAGTCTTCAGTACATACCTGTATACCAAGGTGAATAGAACAGCAACACTTCGTATGATGATAAAAAATTACTCCTTTAGTATTTTATTCTGCTGTTGGTTACCTAAGCATATTTCAAGGAAAGTAACTATTTTTCTTTGATACCAAGAACTTAGGCTACACAAATATATATGTTTGTCATGGAATTTTTGTATTATTTATATTTACTTATTAGCTTAAAATGACCTAAAAGTAGCATATTCCAGACAATATTTTTGAGTATAAAGTCCTTTACAGATTAGGTTTTGCATGATATGAAGAAAGTGAAATAGTACAAAGTTATGTATATCTGTTGGCTAAACAGACACCAAACTTGGTAGCAATTGGATGACATTACTCCTCAAAAACACATTTTTAAATAACGTGCAAATTACCATTGAAATGCATTGAAATACTATTGAATATGGCTGGTATTCAAAACTTGATCTAGGTTACCCTCTCTTGTCCTTGACCATCTCTTGATAAGGAATTTGGCTGAATATATCCTTAAACATTGTTATCTGGAACCAATAACTCATGAAAACTGTATGCACATCTTTACTTCCAATGAATATTAGTTGCTTTGCATTGGTTGTCACTGAAATACAGGGAATTCCGCTTTAATTACACATACCATACATCCAAGCAATGGAAGTAGGCTATATGATTATATGTCACAAAATCAAGTATGTAACAATTTGTATATAAATATATATATATATTTTTTTTTTTCATCTTCCAGGCATGTTTTGTTAATGTGTGATGGGAAGCATAATACAATTCAAAGTGTAAAGTGTCATCTATAAAGGCATGTCTTACAACGTCTCACTTTATCTTTCACAGAAACTGGAGCAGGCTCATACAGTCAAGGTGAATAGAACAGCAACACATCATCCAATGTTTGCCTTGTGTGCCTTTAAACTACAACCATACCTCAAATAATAGTTAATACTAACTATTAGTTTGCTCTCATATCAATGCTGCTTCATATTTTGTTCCATGTAACGTTTTGCAGTCCTTTGCCCTATATTCATGATCCATGGATCATGATCCATGATTCATTGTCTGAAGTCTACACAGTTGACTTTATGAGTGATCCTATAACGTCTTGGAGTTTGGAGGACAGAAAGTTTTAACCAATGTCAGATCAATCACCCATTGCCTTTAAGAATGAAGTGGACAAAAACATTGGTGAATTGGCACAGGCATACTCCACAATTTCCTATTCCAAAATTACAAGCAAGCAAAAGTATAGCAAAATCAAGCGAAAAACCATCTAAAGTAATCATGTATCTGAGTGGTTGGACAAATGGATAATTGAGGTTTTTAAGCCAATTTCTCATTTTTGTCATATGAAATCTACAAAAACAATAGAGCACTGCAAAGCAAAGTTTTAGACAGACCATGTGTGAGTACTTTGGCAAGTGCACTACACTGCTGCTGAGTAGTGTACAAGTCAATGATTATTTCTTTTTTTTTCTAAACAGATCAAACTGTCGTCTTAACTTTGGTCCCTTTTGAAGTAAGTGATTTTTGAAGTAAGTGTTTTTTGTGGTATGACATAGGCCTGTTATAATTTAATACAAATAATGGGGATATAGCTATTGAGACATTGCTAGCTAGGGTTAGGGTTAGGTAGGTAGTATTTTTAAGTAACTAACCCTGGTAGGCAGTATTTTTCACCCATGGATGCCACAATTTTATATGGTCTCAGTCTTGTTGTAATATGTATAATGTGGGTACAAATTTGTCCACCTGTGTTAACACAATAGATTAGCAAAAAGACAATAGATTATCAAAAATGGGTTGTTATCTGTACAATGATTAAGTTTTAAATACCTAGGTTTTCAATGTTGGAACCATCATTATACTATATACAAAGTCTGGGGCTATTTTCTATGATTTAAAACAACGATTTCAATACTAACACCTCGATAGGTGCCCCTTTAAGCTACAACTATCAAGTGGTTCTGTCTGGCCTGTAAGAAAATTTCAAAATTCTGTTCCCAGCATGTGTTCAGCATGTGTTCCAACTTTTCATGATGTTACAATACACTTTGGATCCTTTTAAAAGAAGTCAGTTCCGAGGCACTCAGGATGCAGTATTTGCATTGTCCTGACGAAGGCTTTTGAGGACGAAATGCATTGGCAATTTTTGTAGCCGAATAAAACCTTCTTTTAAAACCAATTCTGAAATCCCTGCACCAAAGACCACCAGGTGTCAGTTATATCCTGCAGCGCTCCAACTTTTCCTACACTACACTATGGTTCTTTATCACACCGAATTTCCCCTTTAACGTAAACTAAATATCTTCCTTTGTCTTTCAGTGATGAAGCAGAGGTCGGAGGTCATGTACCTGTACCTGTATGAATGACTTGAATTAAGATAAAGGAAATGAAATAATGAATTTTTTGTAATATAAAGAATTGTATGAATAAATTCATGATTAGCATTGTTTCTGCCTTTTATTATTATTTCTGATGTCACTTTTTAATGATGCAATAACAAATGATGATGCAATATAAACCAATGGGAGGTTTCAGGAGGGGAGGTGGGCATTAATTCATTTCTTTGTAATTTGTGTAAATTCATAACCGCTGTCTTTACAGCCACTGTATTGACCCTATTGGGCCTACAGAAATGTGTGTGTCTACAGGCTAGTGACTCAAATGAAGCTGCAATTAAGCAACATTATCAACCAGGCACGGCGATCAGAGGTCAATTGAATAATTATTAATTAATTTCTCGCTTTAAGTAATAAATAAATATTCACATAACTTTGTTTCAACTATTCATCCTGTATTTCAATAACTTGTATTATTCAAGGAAATGTATAGACTATTATTTAACAGGTTATTCAGATATTGTTGGTTTACAGAAAGTTTTAAATAGCCTAGTTTGATCTTTTCATGACAGACAGTTATAGGCCTAGATCTAATATAATGCACACTAGGCCTACTCACCTCAACATGCCTTTTACAGTCATTCACGCCACCATGGGCAATATTGAATTCACTGTTAGGCCTACAAACAGCGCATCTGGCGAAATTGTCATTATTTTTCACTCTTATCAGGCAAGGCTATTGTTTTGTATAATCAGAGGTATATTTTCTTTTCTTTTTTTGACACTCTTTCTCTACCATTAAGATCCCGTTGACACAAACGTAGGCTACGACTGAACTGAAGATTGCCTCGAGGCTTTTTGACACAGTTAAAAGCCCGCCCATACTGAAAGCTGATTTGTTTACTCAGCAAAGTAAAGCCAATCAGGACACTCTTTGTCTTGCATGCAGGCACACACCGTTCCCTCAGGCACAGCTTCTCTCTCTGTCCCTCTCGCCCACTCTCAAATGCTCAGATGTGGACGTGAATGTTTCATGTGCATGCTCTGGCTTGTTAGAATGGTTAGGCTACCTAACCCTAGTGTTAGTAGCCTAGGTAGGCTTATAGGCCTAAAAACTTTTTTGCTGCTTTGAATTTATACCTCTAACTGTGAAAGATTGACTTAGGACTGCACATACTGACTGTAATGAATCAATTCATTCATCAATAGGCTATTATCAAGAGGTGAGCTAGTTTTTACAATTTCACAGAGCATTGTGTCATGTAAGTGGGTGCAAAGGTCAAAACTTGGATGAATCATTATTATGAAGAGGTGAGCTGGTTTTCACAATTGGTGAAGTTATATTCACAGTTAGGCTGACTATAGCCAAATTGACACTTCCAATAGTTTCACAGAGCATTTTTCACATGTAGCCTAGGCTAGGTGAGTGGGGGCAAAGGTCAAAACTGAGAAAGACTGACTTGGGACTGTACAGTGGCCACATACTGACTGTGATGAATCAATATTATGAAGAGGTGAGCTGGTTTTTACAATTGGTGAACTTAAATAATGAACTACAAAATAGCCGAATGGACAATTGTCATGGTTGCCATAGGGGTTGCTAGGTTAGGGGTGGGGTGTCTCGGGTGGGTATGGTTGCTTCTTACATAGCTGCTATGTTGGTTTCTAGGTTAATCTTGTCATTTGTTATATCGGTTGCTTTGTTGCAGCTGTGGAACTGGTTGCTAGGCTGTTTCTGTTTCTTGAGGGGGTTGCTAGGCTGTTACTGGAGTAGGTTTGGTAGTTTCTGGGGTGGTTGCTAGGTTCACCGTGTAGGTTGCTTTGGGTGGTTGAGGTGGTTTCTAGGGTTACCTAGCAGTTCAAATTTTCTCATATTTGGCCCCGCCTCCTGGCAACACATGAGGCGCTAGAGGTCTCAAATTTGTCATAGCAGTTCGTTTTGTCCCTCTTATCAATATATGTGGCATATGTTCATTTTTGTCAAAAATTACTGGTTTAACCCTATCATGTTTCAACTGACCTATGCAATTTGTGCTTATAGAAACCTAGGGTTAGCATATCTAATTTCCATTCATCATACAAATATGAAATTTGGCATGTGACATCTATGTGACACACTAAATATGTAAGTACAATCAAATTTCAGTTCATACATTCACAGACTCTATAGCGCCCCCTAGAAGTTACATTTTTCTCATATTTGGCCCCGCCTCCTGGCAACACACAAGCAGCTAGAGGTCTCACATTTGTCATGCAATATCTATTAAACACCCAAAATATGTGAGTGTAGTCAGATTACAGATTACACATTCACAGACTACATAGCGCCCCCTAGAAATTCAATTTTTTTTGTGTTTTTTTCCAGTATTTGGCTCCGCCTCCTGGCAACATGCAAGCAGGTAGAGGTCTCAAATTTGGCATGTGACATCTTTGTAACATGCTGAATGAGAAAGCAGAGTCAAATTACAGCTCACTCATTTACAGACTCCATAGCGCCCCCTAGAAATTCAATTTTTTCTCATTTTTGGCTCCGCCTCCTGGTGACACGCAATCAGCTAGAGTCCTCAAATTTGGCATGTGGTATCTTTGTAACATACTGAATAAGAAAGCAAAGTCAAATTACAGCTCACTCATTTACAGACTCCATAGCGCCCCCTAGAAATTTACATTTTGAGATTTTTGGCTCCGCCTCCTAGCCACACACAAGCACTTAGAGGTCTCAAATTTGACACAGAAGTTTGTTATTACCCCCTAAATCAAAAAATGTGCCACATGTTGATGTTTCATGAAATATGTGGAATTTTGCTAACCAGGACCAATTTTGCTCATTGAGTCTTTCAGTGGTACTTTCAAAGGGTGTTTTGTAGCTCAGACTTGATACATTGGGTGAGGTCAGTAAAAGTTGATTTTTTTCTGCATATTACACACTTATGCATCAGGATAAGTCATAATACAGATGTTTTTGTGTATTTTGAGTGATTTAATCCCTTGTAAGCATGAAAAGTCTCAGCCGATAGGTGCAAAAATCATGTATTTCCCAGCATCTACTTTGCCTCTGACTTACCATCGCAAGTAAAATGAATAAATTGTGATTGATTTCAACACATTAGACATTTATGTATCATGTCAGCCCAAAATCTAGACGTTTTAGTGTGTTATGAATGATTTAATGACTTGTAAGTATCAAAAGTCACAGCCATTGGGTGCCAAAATTCTGTATTTCCCAGCATCCATGTTCCCTCTGGCATGCCACAGCAGGTCATATTGGTACATTTCGATTCATTTCAGCATATTAACATATTTATTTATCATGTCAACACAAATTTGTTCTGTTTAAGTGAGTTTTTAACACTTTAATTACTTAAAGGTATCAAATGTCACAGCCACTGGATTCTTAAATTGTGCATTTCCAAGGCTCTGGCCTTCAAATCAAATAATTTCAGCATATTACACATTTCTGCAGGAATTCAAACACAAATGCTTTTGTGTATTATTTAATGGATTATTAATATCAAAAGTCACAGCTGTAGGCTGCCAAAGTTGTATATTTAATCTCAGTGTAGAAATCTCCACAGTGTATTTCCACGTTGCATCAGTAAAAAATAATTTATTTCAGTACATCAACATATCCAGTCAACTGAAAATATGGACATTTTAGTGTCTTTTTTAATTATTTTAATGATTATCTGACCATCATAGCACATAGAATGCTATTTCTGGCAATGTCAATCAGATCAAATCAGTAAAAACAATTAAGTAAAATCATAGTGGTGCCAAAACAGATTATTTCTTTCTGCTGCCTTGGATTTATTAGAGCAAAATGTGAATACTTGAACTGTACATCAATGCATCAAGTCACTTCAAAATATGGGCCTTTGAGTGGTTTGTGAAGAAAAAAACTCACCCCTTATTGGGTGCCTGAAAACAGTACATCAACAAAATGCAGCCTTAGATTATGAGGCATGACACTGGACTTATTTCAACCCAACAAACATCAAAGTAGGAGATGCTTAAGTGGTTCCTGAATGTTTGCATGTAAAGCATTTGAAAATACACATCCATATAAATACCAGTACAATACATATAAATCCAAAAGGAAAACAGAACAGAGAGCAGGAATACACAAGGTATGACACATTTTAAATAGAATTGAATTAATTAAAAAATATAACTAATTCTTTATTTCAACATTATACAACATTTTAAATAGAATTGAATTAATTAAAAAATATAACTAATTCTTTATTTCACAGGTTCATAATACAATTCCAAGTAAATAAATAAAAGCGTACCATGTAACGCACATACAATTTTACCAATAGGCAGTCTATATGCACATAAGAGCGTAACACCAGGTACGCTCCTGAAAGACATCTGAGTGTACTCCCGGTTACGCTTTGAGGGTCCTGCAAATACGTTCTCAGAGGTACGCTTCCGCGATGAGACTGGGTTGGAATGGACACTTCCAATGGTAGTTTCACAGAGCATTCATCACATGTAAGTGGTTGCAAAGGTCAAAACTGGGAATTTACTGATTTGGGACTGGGTCATTCCGTGTGAAATCAACCAGTGATGGACCGGTCACCCTCTCTGAAAAATATGAAAAAAATTAGAGTTGTTTGTATACTCAACCTATGCTTGAATCTGAAATAGTAAGTCTGTATCACTAATGGTTGCAAAAGTACAGCCATTTGATATTTCAAGTAATTTTAAGCATTCATTCATTCATTAAAAATAATTCATTCAATTTTTTCCATTCACATGGTTTCACTATTGTGTGTGAAATACTGAAAGAGCCAGCAATGTTGGAAGTTGAACAAAAGGCTTGTTCACCAAAATGCTTAAAATTACTTGAAATTTTTCAGAGAGGGTGACCGGTCCGTCACTGGTTGATTTCACACGGAATGACCCGACTGTACAGTGGGCACATACTGACTGTGATGAATCAATATTATGAAGAGGTGAGCTGGTTTTTACAATTGGTGCACTTATATTCACAGTAATGAACTAGAAAATGCATTCATTACATGCAAGTGGATGCAAAAGTCAATCCAATGTGCTGCTGTCTTTGGGTAAGGTGAAGAGCACAGCAGCACTTATTATGGGACTTATTATCAATAACTGTAACACCAGTTGCTCCATTAAGAATGAACGACAATGATACAAGAAAAATGTATTTGATTTGAAGAAAAATTATTTTATTATTTATGAATGAGGGAGGACAGAGAGAGGAGAAAGAGGAAGAGGATGGAAGACAGAGAGAGAGAGAGAGAGAGAGAGAGAGAGAGAGAGAGAGAGAGAGAGAGAGAGAGAGAGAGCTATACAATGCACAGGCGTAATGTGCTTTCATAAACAGGGCAAGCTGTCTGCTATTTTCAGACGCATAGGCTACTTCTTTTTTCAGCCCAAAAACGTGCGTTGTCTACATAGCAAACAACATTGTATTGGAGAGGAATGATGAGGCTACACAATAGACAGAGGGAAAGTCAGTGACACATTAGTTTAGGGCTCCTCAAAATCTATTGACACACGCAGTAGAAAACAACAAAGGCCACAATGTTAATTATTAAAATACAAAACAATTTGTAATGAACAAAGTAGTGCTTAAATGTATTTTATCACTGTACAACACAAACAATGAACATTGTCTTCTTTGCTGACATTGATTTAATTCTTCAAAGATAACCAGAATAGAAATCTGCTATTAAGTTATACTTAATGTTTTTTTTTATTTTTATTATTAATTAAATGCTTCCCATGAAGATCCTTTTGTAGGCCTACCAATTTTCCAAAGTCTTTGCACTCCTCTGTATTAAAGGCAGTGAGGTATTAAAGGCAGTGAGAGATTGATCTGTAATAATTTGGTGTTACACCCTTTACCTAACCATAATTAGGTATTAACATTTATTTTTTGTGCCATGAAAATTGGGCACGGGCATGGCCCTAAAGCACCTTTCACTTCCCACCAGTGAGGATGCACTTCTCACCTTGAAAATAGGGCCCATGCAGGAGAGAGAGAGAGAGAGAGAGAGAGAGAGAGAGAGAGAGAGAGAGAGAGAGAGAGAGAGAGAGAAATTTGAGATTAAAAGAAAACAAAACTTTTGGACATTTCAGTCAGTTTCCATTACAATTCGTCATCACTTCCCTCTGGACTGCTTAAAAACATAACATGTTCCTCTTCATCCAAAGGCAGGAATGATGAGTGAGGACCCACACAGGCCTTATAGCAGTGGAGCACCTCCTCCAGGGATCTCGTCCTCCCATCCATCTGCTGCTTCAGGAGGCAGGACATGCCCTCATTGTCTTCTAAGATAAAAAGAAAAATATCTAAAACTTAAAATATTGTCTTAAAAGTCTACTTCAATGTTAATTGGTGAAGTAACAGTATGCTACAATACACATAGGCTATGTATTTTTTCATTAAACCTACCATAGTCCTCTTGTTTTGTCTTGAGGCTGGCTATTTGGGCCTTTAGCCAGGCACAGTGCTGGGCCATTTCAAGAAGAAGGCGCTGTTTCTCCTCATCCATGCGTGATACCAACATGGCCTGGTCATGCACTTTTTTTTTCTCACCCATTGACACTTTTGATAAATAGGGGGGAAAAACATCAGCTCTGAATGAAATTAAATCATTGACTTATAAACTGCTTTCAGTAAACATTCCACAAACATTCCACAAACATATGATACTGCTTTCAGTAAACATACCACAACCATGAACATCCCATGGCCATATGGGCATCTCAGTCACCATGGCCTCTCCAGACAGTGATTGTTCCACCAGTGAGGGATCGATCTTTTGGTCAGCTTCTTTGTTGTAATCCTGTATGTTACGAAACAGGGTTGTTTTGTCCTGCAACAGTTTTCGCCTAAGCCTTTGTCGGACTTTGTTACTGTCTGTAGACCAGAAATGGGAAAAATTAATTCTTATACATTTCTATTTTTGTTTCAAGAAGAGTATCCATGTCTTTCTTTTCTTTTTTTTTTTTGATTATTGCCAGTACATAACTTACAGGCAAACACAACCACACAATACACAAAAATAAACTAAAATATAATAATAAAGATATAAACACAAAACAAACAAACAACAAAAGAAAAGACAAAAATGCAATTAGCTAGACTGACATGCTGTTAAGTAAAATAAAATACGAAGGTATAAAAAAAACCTTGATCGAGAATCACATAATATTTATATGGGCATATCTATTTTTCAACTATCTATTCACTTTCAACCCATGTATAGAATAACAAACCTTATAAACAGAAGCAGTTTCAGCTGTAGAATAGCATATTTTCCATCATTTGGACCTGTCTAATTTTCTGTGTCCATTCAGATATTGTGGGAGGGTCGGGTTGCATCCAGAATGGTTATCATTTTCCAAGCAGTCATCAAAAGGATATGTAAAATATAACATTGGTCAAATTTAGTTCTGCCATGTTGTCCAATAAGAACAACACAGGGTCCAGAGGTACATGAATACCCATAATTTTTTCCAATTCATCTTTAATGTTTCTCCAGAATGTCTGTATTTTGGGACAATCCCAGAATATATGGGTATGGTCCCCAACCATCCCACAATCTCTCCAACACTTGTTATTACATTTGTTATTTGACGTTTAAAGGGGTCCTAAAAAAACTCATCTTTACTTTCCAATCAAATTCCTTCCACAGTTGGCTCCCAATCCCCCTATGACTTTCAGAGCATATTCTCCCACTTATCATCCTCTATAGTGACATTGAGCTCCATTTCCCATTCTCCTTTGATCTGTAAAGTGTTATCAGAGACACTTGATGTTTTGTTGGTAGGAGTTATTGTAATATATGTATGAAATGCATTTCAATATTAGTGGGGCCTTGCTTGATAATGTCCCAGTCAGTATGTTTTGTAATGTAGTGTCTGATTTGTAGATATCTGTACAGATCGCTTTGGGGTAAACCAAATTGATCCTGGAGTTGTGAAAATGATTTGAATACATTTCCTTCAAATAGTTGATTCATACCGGTGTTTCTGTAGAGGTTCACCTTCCTCTGCTTCACACTCAGGTGAAGCCCCTCAATCGAGTGCTGCAGCTTCGTCAGTGCAGACCCTTGTGTGTCTACAAGTACAATGACACTATTTTGTCTTAAATGGCATAACACTGTCAGATATGAAACAATGAACATTAATGTTGGCATTCTATATTACCCTGAGCTGCCCAGTTCTTCATGTCATTGGTCCACTCTGTTATTTTGGCCTCACCGTGCTGAATTTTTAGAGTGTCCAATTTCTTTTTCTCCTCCGTGGCTTTTTGGCATGTCTGAGGATTATATCCCAAAATTATATCAATGTTGAAACCAGTGAGCTTTTAGGAGGAACATATACTGTAATCATGTGAAATTTTGGAAGTCACAGCACATTTGAAAACATTTACAATATTTTATATGTTTGCTGTAATTTTGAAATTGGATAGTATTACTGTACATGTGATTTATACCGTCATTTATCAGATTTATTACAATGATTCCACTTGCCTGTAAATATTTAGACGACAGGAGGTGGTGGAGCTTGCCATCCTTCTGCCGGTTCCACCCCATGGCATGCACCGTCAGCATATCCAAACGTGCTGTTATAAATGAACAGAAACCAAAATGCAGTACATTAAAAATTTGTTTGTATGACATTGCAGTGTGTATTTTCAGGAAAGGAAACCATACCTGACTTTGCCATGTATTTTGTGGTCAGTGCGCAGCGGGAGAGGTAACTGTTCACCTGTTCCACTTCTTCCCCTGCCGTTAGCCCGGCTCCCTCCTGGTTCCTGCCACTCCAGATGATCTGGGAGAGAATGTTTCGATTGTGAAATAACAAACTGATGCAGTTTTCTAGCCACATCATGCCATGAATTTGGAAGTTTGGTGATTCCCATCCATGTGGATGACTCCATTGTCCTGTCAAGGGGAAAAAATGTAACCAAACCTAAACTTACCTCACATTTTGTTGTGTGAGCACGAGCGTGCATCACACTAAGCAGTGGTTTCATCTGGAGCAGCGGTTTCAGGTGTGGGTGATGGTTGCTGACCCTCTGGAGGTACGGCCAGTATTTGCAGGCAACGTCACAGGCCATAAATTGGGCCTGTGACGTGTCCTTTTGCAAATATAGGGGGTAGGCAAAGACCTCCCCCCTATACATATTCAGGGCCCTCAACAGGTAGCCATGCCTGCAAGTGGCCACCATCATCCCCTCTTCATCCAATTTTTGCGCCTTTCTGGCGCACTCCCTTGCAGCAGCCCACTGCGACATCCCGCATGATGCTTTTCCTGGTGTCTGAGAAATACGACAAAACATAAAGGAACTTTATGTTTTAATCAGAATTATAGGCTACAACTTCCAACATTCAGTTACAACATATGTAGAGTTTGAATTTACTTTTTTAAAAAAAAAAATATATATATATTTATAACAATTATGATTTATGAAGTCTGTACTAACATGTTTGACACTCCTCAACATTGTTTGGAGAAATTCCTCCACCTTGCTGTCGTCAGCAATAAATGCATCATTGAAAAATGCTGTTGCCTCTGATTGACTGTGAGGAGAAAATGAAATCAGAAAAATGAAGTCTTAGTAGATATGACACTTATGAAATGCCAGACACACAAGGTTCACAGTAACCCACCTCCCATCTCTTCGGAACCGGTACAGCTTGCGGTTGCCATCAGTACACACCGCAAGCATGTCTGGAGTGCAGGCAGCTAGGGCACTGGAATGCAGGAGAACTGGTCTGCTGCTGCTTCTGGAATGAAGCATATTCAAATTCCAAAAAGCTCCTTTGGAGAGCATCTCCATTAATGTGACCAGTCTGTAAATATATATATAAAAAATACATAACTTATACACTTCATTTTTTTTTAACAGTAAAAAGCAGAACAAAACCAATCAAACATGTCCTACTCTTCCTGCATTCCATGTGCGCTGCTCCAGAAGACGGGCAAATGCCTGCCTGGAAAAGGCAGGCGAGATTGTCTTAAGGTCTCTGAATGACTTCAGCACATCCAAACTGTAAAGTGTGTTTCCATGCACAGTGGCAGGCCAATAGCCACTGTGCATCAGGGCTTTTGTGTCAGGCTGCCACTTTTGGTGGCAGCCTGAGCAGGTGTACTGGGGCGTGTGCAGGTCATACCGTCCTGTGAGGGAAATATATGTAAGTTAAAACGGTTGAGCTTAATAGACTTCTGAGACCAATACAAATGTGTGAATTGATTACTTTACCATTCATTGTAATGAGAATTACAGGCAACTTGGCCTCCACTGCTTTGGCACTGCCCCGGCAACTACAAAATGCTGGCCGTAATGTGGGCAAAATGCATTCTGCCAAGAAAATAAAACATTAATAAAGGCTATATATTGAATATTTTCCTACTCCATTGTATTTATGCATTTTGCATTTCAAATTAGATCATTGCTATGCTGCAAACCTTTTTGGTATTCTACCGTGCGTCCCTCTCCATCCCTAGTATACACTAGGGTTGGAGGGATGGGCCGGAAATAGCCATCTGCTATCGTCTCACGATTATGCAGTGGTGCTTGATTGTGGTGCTGGTGATCACAATCCCAGCAATACCACTGCCCAGGCAGACACTCCTGGCACCTGATGAAAAGTTATGGTTTAAATGGAGTAATTACTGTGGTTGACAGACACAAATTTGCAATGCAGATTGTAATGATCTGCTATTAACCATTCAGTGCTCAGGGAAGTGGGAAGTAGACATGCCTTAGTAGGAGAGGTGATTTGCTAAAAAACCTAATTGACAGTGCAAGAGTGTAATCTTGTAAGTACATAGTCTGTGTTTTCCAAGTAGTTGGAGGTTGTAAGACCACACCTAGCCTTTGTTTTATCGAAAATAATAGCATTTAAAATTACCTTATTATGGCAGGCTGCCCACAGTGGTCACATACGGGCTTGCCAGTGGCCTCTGCCTCAATGAGCCACATCACATATTGTGTCCTGGCCTGTCTCCAACTATCTGATGATTTCTGTTGGCGGATCGACCAAGACATGGCGGAAGAGGAAGATGACGATGGCTGACATCCCACTTCAACTTCGCAAGATAGCCTCGCCAGGTTGTTTTCTAATAAGACCAAAGTAGACATTTCAGATAGACATTTACACATAAATCCAATCAGAAGAGAACAGAGGTAGCCACTACAGATTCACTCCATCCAGTTCATTCTCTACTCAAACACAAGCACGCAGGAGAGTGGACAGTGTCATCACAGAATAAGGTTTTCCAATACATTCACTTTCCTCCTTCCGATAAAATGACAACCGCCCACCCCCCATTCCCATGGACTCTTAAAATGTAATTGAATTGAATTTATTTGTGGTAAAACTTCTCTGTGAAACATGCCGTCATGCCATATAAGGACTGGATGACATTGAAATTTGAAAAGTAGCATCTTTCCTCCATCTACGGACATGATGTGAAATTATTAGAGAATGACACAAAAAGACAACTTATGTTTTGCTTTACCAAAGAATATTTCAGGAGTCAGCTCAGGAGTCAGCTCCTCCTGATCAGGGGGACCCCTGGTCACTGGCTCTGTGGGTTGGCTCCCCTTTCGCCGTCCACCCTTCTTTCCCCTTAGCCTCCCAGGGTTGGGAGAGGGGTGAACAGAAGGAGGAGGACGTGTTCTTTTGCTTTGCTACAACATGCATAAGAATCATGTTGAAAGAACATGCATGACAAATTCAGCAGGAAGTGAAATTCAAGCAACAATTTACTCCGTTGTTTTAGGCTACAAATTATTTTACTAACCTTTACTTCATCCAGCATATCATCTAGAACTAAGTCTAGGACATGAGGTCCTCTTCTTTTCTTTTGTGTCAGTTGTAATTCTGCCATAGCTGGAAGTAAATCATTATTATTGTTATTTATGTTATTATTGTCATGAATGCTATTATTGTTATGGATGCTACAAGAAGCTTGAATACCCTTTGGAATTAATATTGCTGTCCTATCCTATTAAAGTGAAAGTCATTTTTTTTTCTTTACGTAAGTGAAAGTACGTAAGTAATTGTTGTGAAAATACTTAACTAAAAAGTAGTTCTATATCAATGTGTTAGCCTATATAATGTTTATATTTCTCAATGATTGGGTGCAAGGCTGTAGCCAGGATTGTTTAAAGGGTCCAAAAAAAAAAAAAAAAAGGTCGACTATGCTCACCCTCTGGGATCATTTCATATTGCACCATGCAATATTCTGATGCAATATCCTGCATTCTGTTGTATTTCAACAGGTTGTTATAACAATCATTTCAGTGCTACAAAATGCCATTGACTATTCTGTGAGTGCTCCATGTCAGCTAGGCCTATAAATCTTGTGATTTTGCAATACAAAATACTTTTGTCAGCTTAAAAGACCATGGCAATACTGGCAATACTCTTACTCTTGTTACCTGTGGAGTCCTCAGTTAAGATAGCCTAGTAGTCAGGGAGCCAAAGTTGGTCTGTTATAGTTTTTATTTGTGTTTTTTTTCTGTTAATTGTGACCCTAACAACCAATAATTGTGCCCATATTAGTGGATACAGTGTAAAGTGTAAAAAAATTAAAAATGTGATTTTTTTTCCTTCAAATCTTCAGTGACTATCCATAAACACATGTGCTGACAACATCCACTAAATAGAAAATTCTTAAAACACATTGCAATATGATTTCTCATTAGTTACAGTATGTACAAAAAAATTCTGATGTTCTCACTTTGTCCAAATATTTTCATATTTACTTAATTGCCGGCAATTAACTATTCCCCCATCATCCATCAGTCCATGTGTCATACTTTTCACCAAATTGTATACTCATACAGTACAGACCAAAAGTTTGGACACACTTTCCCATTAAATTATATACTTTTCATGACTGTTGCCTTCAGTGACAATCTACAAAATAAAGAGACTTATGAATGAACACGTGGCATTATGTACTTTATTAAAAAAAAAGTGTGAAATAACTGAATAAATGTTTTAAATTCTTGTTTCATCAAAGTATCGTTCTTTTGTTTTGATAACTGCTTTGAACTCTTTTTATTTTTTCGATGAGCTTCAAGAGGTAGTCACCTGAAATGGTTTTCCAACTGTCTTGAACAGTTATTCATTCCCAGAGAAGCTAAGAACTTGTCAGCTTTTTCCTTCACTCTGCGGTCCAGCTCACCCCAAACCATCTTGATCGGGTTCAGGTCCAAAATTTTGTCATAACCTCACACTTTTTTGTTAAGTACATAATATTATGTGTTCATTCATAGTTTTGATGCCTTTAGTGAGAATCTACAATATAAATTGTCCTGGAAATAAATGAGTCGCATTGAATGAAGGGGTGTGCCCAAACTTTTGGTCTCTACTGTATATACTACTCTATTTCAAAAGTTTATAAAAATTCAACCAAAATAATGGGATCAGTGATGATTTCAATTCTAGTTTGTAATCAACAGGTTTAGAGCCTCAATATCATTTTTGGCTACTCTGAAATGTCAGAATGGCATAGCCTACTGGATGTCCACGTGGAACTGCACTCTCTCTCCTGCACTGTTCACTTTGAACACCACAAACCTCAAGTACAAGTCTGAATCATACCATATGCAGATATTTTCTGTTTTTTTTTCTGTTGGTTGGGTGTCTCAAAGATGGCCAGGAAAGGGGAGTGCAAGAGCATTGTGGAAGACTTTGTGGGATGGTGACTAGGAATACTTATATTTTTATATACCAACAAATAAATAAAGAAAAAGTGCTGATAATCAAGTCCTCATTATGTTCAAAGTGCCATAACCTCTGATCCAGGGCACATACAAACAAAATTCAACCTGTTTTATAAACTTTGACTCAGTGTTATTCATACTAGGCGAGAGATGGAGATAGCCTATACGAAGTTAATCTTTTGCCAATGTGCAGTATCTTCTCGGAATAGTTATAGGCCTATTTCCAGTATGTGAAAACATGGCTTGTTGAGCTTGTTAATTGTCAATTGATAGTCCAACTATAAATCATCCCATTTCCACTGATTCTGGTTGGATTTTCTATTTTTTTTTTTTTTCTGTTTTTTTATGTGTAATGACTAGGCCTACAAATTAGTGAAGAGAATGGCATATTGACTTGTGAGAATAGTTAATTGACAATGAAGTAAAGTAAAGAAAATATTGAAAAAATGCCTACTTTTAGCACTAAATGGAGAGAAAATCATATAGGCCTATGTATTTTTTTTCCAGTTAATGTTGTTAAAACATGTAGTTGTGTAGTTGTAGTTAATGTTGGCTAGTTAAAACATTCTGTGCATCTGGAGTGTATTTTTTTTGACAGCTACTGAGGATTTAGGGGGGGGGGGGGTATTCAAAGTTTTCTGATAATATGAAGGGTGCATACACTAAAATGGGGACAACTTTTTGGGCGATATAAAAACACAAATAGAAAGTTTAACAGACGATGTGAGGTTCAACCTGTTTTCTTGAGCTTTTCAGACTTTGGTTCCCTGACTAGGCCTACTTCAAATATGTGGCTGCGCAGAATGCAGAACAGCATAATAATTTTCTCTTGTGCTGTGCGTCTATCACATGTGCATGATCATCATCCATTCTTTATTCAGGAGAACTTGACTTAACTTGAAGCTCTTGTAGCAAGGTTCGCCTCGCGCAATCTGTGGACCATGTTTAAGAGACGCGTAATTTAGAATTCTAATGGTGTTGGTGGTTTTCATGTTTAATTTCCATTTTCCCAAGTCATCAATTGCGAACGTAGCATAGGCTATTAAATTGAGACGACCATTAAGGCCTAGTGTAGTGAGGGCTTTAACCGACATACTGGACTGTGTTTAAATAAGGAACTACTGTATTCAGTGCGAACTTGGACTGTAGGCCTATATGCCCTTATTGATTTGAAGACTGAAATTACGGTCTTGCTCTCAGGAGCGAGTTTAGAAGATCGGAATAAGCTGTTGCTGAGTCTGGTGGTTCTACAACGCATAGGCCTAATGCTGTAGCGCTTGCCAGATGGTAGGAGAGTGAACAGTGCGTGTGAGGGGTGGGTGGGATCTTTGATGTTGATTAAACTCCATTTCTATGCATTAATTTGATTACTCCATTTCTATGCATTAAACATGCGTTTTTTTGTTTTGGATTTTTGTGTTTAGAATTGAAAAACAAATGAACAGAAGGTAAGGACCATGGAAACGACACCTTTGCTGTTTTACCTGCTACACGAAAAACGATTTTGTTTCGGAGTTGAAAACCAAATGAACAGAAGGTACACGGACCAACAGACCTACATGGACACCCTAATTAAAAAAAAACTTTTCCAAAATATGTGCAAGCAGAGAGTTAAAATTTTCTGCCTGATAAGCTTTCCGTAGAGGCGCCTCCAGGCGTAGCCTACGCCTTGTGCGTACCTTGGGAGAGCGAGAGAGAGAGAGAGACGCGCAAGAGAAAGTTGGATATTTTAGTCATTATTCATTCCTTTCATTAGGCTACTTCAGTTCAGTTCAATTCAATTTAACTTTATTGTCCCAAAGGGAAACTTGTCTTGAGATCAGGTAGGCTATAGACAGATACGCATAAATAAACACAACCACTAACAACACACAAGGGAACACAACAACAGACCAATAAATGTAAAAGATTGGCTCATAGCCTACATTGTAAAAAAAAAAAAAAAAAAAAAAACGTCTAACCTTCTGACTCAAGATTATCAGAGTAATGTCTGTGCAAAATTGCAGAATTGTGCAAATTTAGCAGGCGAATTGGACTGGGAATAAAAGAATCTATTGGACTTAAAAAATGGCAAAAAAAAATGGCCTGAGGGGAAAACTTCAAATGAGCAATACACTAGGCTACTACTTGCACGGAGTTCATTTTGTTTTGTCATGTTTGCGCTCACCGACGGAAAAGACAGTCATTCTCAGGAGTGCCCCTGTTTAAACTTGTCACTTTCTTGTCTGTTTTACGCATGCCTCATTCATTAGTTACACGGTGCTAATTTTGTTTCGTCTTCTTCTTATGTGTTTCGGTGTAGCCTATGGTTTAAGCATTCGCTCTCCCCAAGAAAATGACGATATCCTCCTGCAAAACGAATAGGCTAGGTAGAATGTGCGTAAATAGGCCTACACTTATTGTTTAGATGAAATATCGGTAGATTAGGTTTGTGTATGAACGAACAAAGGCAATTTTCACGTGCGCATGGTGCGCACAATGAGACATTTGAACCAAACAGACCCAAAGACAGAATGCCTACCACTACCACTAGTGTTCTAACTTCACACACACAAAATCTCGCACAAGGAGGTTTCACAGATGAGCTAGAGTAGGCTACATTGTTTGATATCCAACAGTAGATCAGACATGGAAATTATACTCAAGTGTGTTTGGGTTTCTCTCGTCTGTATAGCGAGTATTTTCTAAATATCAACCTCGAGTCCTTACAAACACAATGCAGACAATATTCATTATGAATAATGGTTAAGTTAATCATCACCACAGTCCACTGGACATAATGATTTAAATAGCTCAGGTAAGGTCAATCTTGTAGTGCATAATTGTAATGCTCAACTGGCGTTACTTAAGCGTGTAGGCCTAAATAGGCTACGCGTAAAACGCACATCATTTAATCTCAGAGAAACACTGCGGAACCCACCCATGCCCAGCAATGTTGTGCAAGTTAACTGTTGAGATTATCGTTCATATGTAGTTCATGTTCATGTATGAGTTTTCATTAGTTGCTAGTTGATTAGATTTGATCTTTGATTAGATTGTTAATGTAGGGTGTGTAGGGTATGTGGGTCTTCTGGCGATGGGCCCCAACCTGGGCAGCCGTGCTCCACTGATCGGGGCTTCGGGCATGTTGCCGATCCCTACCAGTGGACCACGGCTGAGGTGCCCAAGCAGGCAACCCTCACTGCTCCAGATGCCCCTTAAGAGCACTGACTAAATGCCTATCAGAGTTTACAAGGCGATGCACATAATATACTAGGTCTACACGAACATCAATTTTTAGAAATGACTGTGGATTTTTTTTTTAGAGTGAAAATCTAATGGTTCGGTTTTGCGATTATGACTGATTATGTCCGAGAGATCAAAACATGTTTTATATTGACGGACTTACAAGGATATTGTGAGGAAGGCTATGTGAGTGTGGTAGGCCTAGGGATACCCTAGATTGGCTTATCAACTGCATGCGTCTCACTTTCACTCTCTGCAAGCGCTGAGGACAGATGCACTGTTCCTGCGTAAATTCGAAGGCCTTCCTTACACATAACGGACAAGAGAGTATTGCCTTATTGCCACAGCACAGGTAGGGTGAACATTGGTAAAGTGGGACAACTGGTAAAGTGGGACACCTAAGCTTTATCCTCTATAACTTAGCATACTTACTTTTTACTGATCAAAAACAAGTGCTTACTTAATCTTTGGGATGTCAGGAGTTAAAAAATGATGGTTGTTTAGATGTGATGTCACTTTTTGGGGGTGTGACCAGGCCATTTTCAAATCATGATCACAAAAAAACAGTAAAAATGGAAATGACATAGCATTCTGATGTAAATAATGTTAAGGGTATAACTATCAAAAGCTTTATGGGATGGTGTAAATGTTATGTTTATATGAAAAATAACCATGAAATGTATATAAAAAATACAAAATAGTTACATTTCTTATAAGATTTTTTACTGTAAATGGGTAAATTTCATCCGTCCCACTTTACCAGTGTGGTACTGGTAAAGTGGGACAGCTAACTATTGTTATAGTGGGACAGCATATTAAAAAAAATTCCAAATTCCAAAACAGGATGTAATAGTGATATTTGGCTACGTATTGAATAGATAAGCCTTCAAAACCATTTTAAACAATATTTTTTCTGCATAATACTGTATTTGAGAGGCCAAAATGATCATGAGCTAGCCTGTTAGCCACCAAAATCACTTGGATCTTTTTATGCGTTTGCACACCTAACAGAATCAACCCTCTAAAATTAATGTAGAACATAGTATGGTCCATCAAATGCTGTCAGATCATCACTAACAATTGGGTATCTTAAATAAATCACATTTTTGTGTTTCATCCCTTACCATTATTTATTTATTTAATGTCAAAATTAAAAACCCACTTTACCAGTATAGGGTGTCCCACTTTACCAATGGTGCCAAGAAAAAAATCAATTTGGCCAATTTGTTTTGAAGGCTTGTAATTTTTTCCACATGTATTATTTTCTGTTTTTTATGTTATCATTACTTAGAGGACAACCTTAGCTTTCCAAAAATATGTTGGGTTGCTATATACAAGATTTGGATTATTATGAAAAGCAGTGGAGAACATAAAATTTCCAAAATTGTCCCACTTTACCCATGTTCACCCTATTTGAAATTAAATATATATAGCCTATATCTTCGTGGATCAGCAAAAAAAAAAAAAAAAAAAAAAAAAAAAAATATATATATATATATATATATATATATATATATATATATATATATATATATATATATCTATCTTTGTGGATCAGCAAAGCCACGCTACGCCACTGGTATCTAGGCACAAGTGCGTTTTAAGAAGGGATGATTTGTTTTTTCGCCGGCATCCACCCTCAACTCGATTAGGCTAGCCCAGTGGTTGCAGCGAATAGCGTATGCGAAACTTGGAAAGTGCGTAAAATGCGTCTCCTTCACAGGCGCACCACCCGTTTAGATTTTATGTCCTTTAGTTTATGTGCTTTTATGTGCGTTGCATAACAAGAATCCATAGGTATATTTGCACACAAAATGAGCACATTCCTTATGCAAATCAGCACGTAGCCTATAGCATAATGCGCAAGTACGAAGTTTTAAATGATTTATCTGATGGGTCAGGCATGTTGATTGGTGCGCAAACGATGTTATTGGCACCACATGCCGAAAGGTTAGTCTACAGGCATATTACATAGGCATACTGTAGATAAAATTAAACAACTTAAAATTTCAAAAAATGGTCCCACTCACCTTGTCAATGACCTGATGCATGTGCTACGGATCACTCCTGAACTTTATTGAACGTTTTGGACATAACGATATCGGTCGCATAGACGTTTTACACAACACGAAATGAAATCGTGCAGTGTAAAACGGTAACAGGTATTTGGCCTTTGATAATGGTCAGATCAATGGTAAAATATCGTTGTGTGAAAAACGTCTAGAAGACCGATATCGTTCTCTACAAAACGAACATGATATATATATATATATATATATATATATATATATATATATATATATATATATATATATATATAATTTATAAACGAACATTATATATATAATAATATATATTTATTTATTTAATTTATATGATAAGGCTTATGGGTAATCGATAGGCTATTCGTGCATACTAATCTGAATAGAAACATAAAATAACAGGAACATAGCAACATAAATTTTACATGATGACAAATACAACATACTTGTACACACACGCACACACACACGCCGACGAAAACAACCTCTCGGCGGAGGTAACTAGAAAAGCGCTCCGAGAGCGCAGACCTCCGCCAAGAAAATGTGGCCATAAATGGTGTTCTGGATTAACGAGCGCTCCCAAAATTGAATAAGTTCTTATGGGCCCTACACGAAAGTTGTCCGAAAATTTCATCCAAATCCAAGTGGTACTTTTTGAGTTATGTTGTACACACACACACACACACACACACACACACACACACACACACACACACACACACACACACACACACACACACACAGATTAATTAGGCAAATCCTGTAGGGCCTAAATATCACGGTCCGTGTAACACTTTGCAGTGCCTATTTTGAGAATGCACATGAAAAAGATGAGATTAAGTAGTGACATCAATCTGGGTCTAAAAAGTTTATTTGGGGAGAAAAAAAGAAATTGGGCCTGAGGGTCGGTGTCATTAACGGTGTAGATTTTTCTCAACATGTTCTTGTTTAGAAACTTGACGTTTTGGATTTATTTTCTATTTATGGCCAAATGGACGTGACATTTTCGTGCATTAGCCTATTGATGAACAAAAGACCACATAACCTCCGCAAACCTAGCAGTATTTTACAATTTTCTTCATATTCTTAACTCCATGGCTGAATATTGGCAAACACAAGAAATTAATATCATGATTTGCATCATAAGAATATCCTTTCAATTTGCGTTATGGAGGTTGACTTTTTCGTGGAATTGCCCTTATATAGTTTTTCTTCTTTTTTTTATTCTTTCTTTTTATTTTCATCTATTTCTATTTTTAATTAATTTTTCTTTGTCTCGATTGTGCGCCGTTTCATCCTGCTTTGACCATCAACAGGCGGCTAGGCCAAAATATGAGATAAAGCAGCTTGTGCGTCAGGCCAGAGCGGATAGCAGTCACAAATGCCCTGTGCATGACTTAAACAACTTTGAAATTAGTGCTAGTATTAGGCCTAGGCAAATGTATTTATATTAATCAGCCCATGGGAGGAGAAAGCTATTCAACAGGATGAGGCTATTTACTGACGTCTTAAAAAAGTGATTGCATCAAAGTTCAGAGCATTAGGCTAAATTAATTTCGCAATGTTTTCTGTTACTATGACTTGTCCATGCATGGTGTCCATGAGCTTGGTGGCACAGAGGGATGTTCTGTCCATGTGTGCACAGTTGCCACAAATTAAGACTGTGTAGGCATAAAAACAAAAACACAAATTCTTCATATATTTTAATTATAGTAATCTAGGCCTATAGGTTAACTTAGACATGAGGAGTTAGCATGAGGAAAGCCAAATGTGAGCTGCTTTACTGATCCGTTAAATTACATGGTCAAAATAGGCTTACTGTGTAAACCACCTCTTTTTCATTACGTACACCAAGTGTACCAGGGGAAATTCAGGGTCCCAGCAGCTTAAGACACCACACACAACATACACAAATTGTACTAAATTGTACACTGGATGTTAAAAAACAAAACATGACTAAATCAACATCATATGGCAAAGGAACAGGTAGAATGCAAATAAGTCCAATAGTGCAACACTGCAAGGTTAAAGTCTAGTGAGCAGCAATAAATATGTGCATATGTAAATATGGGCAATAAAAATGTAAACATAATATAAGAGTTCTATCAAAAAACATAAGAATGTAAGAATTATAGCATCAGTGCAAGGATAAGTCAGATGCAGGGGGGGTTGTGCATGTGGGATAGCCAGTAAGTCAGTAAACAGTGACAACAGTACACAGTATTGTACAAAAATGTCCTGTAAGTGTATAAGAGGGTGGGGGTGCAGATAGACTATGCAGAGAAGTCCAACTCTCATTTCATTTTAGAATTGTATGGCCCTGGGTACAAATGACTCCCGAAATCTGTCTGTTGTGCATGTCAGGGAGCGTAGTCTCAGGCTGATCAAGCTCTTCTGCTGTATGATAGTGCTGTGAAGTGTATGACTGTCATTGTCCAGTATGTTGTTCACGGTCCTTTTGTCTGATACTGAAGTGATGCTCTCTAGTTCAGTTCAGCTCTCCAGTTCAGCTCCCACAACAGGCTTACCAGCCTGTCTAGTCGCCCAGCATCCCATAGAAGAGACCAGAGAAGGAGGTGAGACAGGAGCGGCCCGGTTTTCAGAGAGAAGGGAAGTGTGAGGAGTCATTCTTCGGCTTACATCTGATGTGGTTGCTTATTATTGTCATGGCTGAGCTGGGAGTAGCACAGCACATTAAGTAGAAGGGGGGCCACAGGGGCACTGAGAATCAGAGAGAGAAGACGATTACAGATGAATAGTAATTAAGACTTGAATGTCATTGCAAGCAGGGCAAAGAAATAAACCCACTTACACGCACGCGCACACACACACACACACACACACACACACACACAGAGAGAGAGAGTTCATGCCTTATGCTTAAAATGGGGACAATGGGCACGTGGGAGATGGTCATGTCATTTAGGAGCATAGGTGGCACACAAATCCATAGACAGACACAGAAAGACACATACAGAAAGACACAGAAAGACACATAGGTCTACAGTACAGCTGTGGGCTGAACTTTTGGTAGTAAAAAGGTCCAGATCTTTGGCCCATGATCCCCTCAACCACCTGCCTGCCTGCCTGCACACGCGCGCACACACACACACACACACACTTCAACTACAAGACTTGTCAAGATGGGCCACTGTGAAGTACAACAGGCAGATAAAAAGATCTTGATGGATAGTCCATCTTCTTTTGCCACATTTAACTTAATTTAGTAATTGACTGTGTGTGTGTGTGTGTGTGTGTGTGTGTGTGTGTGTGTGTGTGTAAAGAGTTACTCTTTACCAGAGGATCGAGGCTGGGTGAGGAGGGTCAGCGGCTTCATGAAGGGGGACGGCAAGGGCAAGGGCAAGGGCAGCAGCAGGTGCTTCAGCTTGATAATATTGGCAAAATCATGCATGTCCATCTTCTCATTGCTGTTCAAGTCAGGCAAAGCCCTGAAACAGACAGACAGACAGACAAGGTCACTGTGCTGTTAATGATATTAAAACATTTTCTTTAACCTTTAGCCTATTAGGCCTATAGCCTATAATAATTCACCCTATTATTAACTAATTTATAGTTGTCTTGCAATGCATTTCTTGAGGAAGTTTGCAAATAGCTTTATAGCCTACTAAGATACAATCTATGCTTAAGTTTGCGGATTCGTGAGCATGTTTTTATGATTTAGGTCAGGCAGTCATTCTTTTCAGCCACGTGAAAACTTACCTGATCTGAGCTACATTTTCATAACGTTGCTGTCCAAGTGGTCGTTTAACAGTCGGGAATGAGAGACTGTCGGTTAACATGCCATATTTCAGTCTACAAATATGCTAACTGCGACGATAAAATGATCAGGCCTGCTTCCAAATCCCAACCCGGGCCAGCTGTGCCAGCACTAGCAAGGTTTGTTTTTCCGCTCCTGCCACACGTGATTCGTCGACCAATCACGTGTATTTGACAAAAAACGTCAGCACGTAATATACACCTACGTTGACCTACGTCGCTCACGGTCGCTTCAACATTCCCTCATTGAAATCAATGTTAACTGATATCGTGCTGGTCAAAACGTCTCAGAGGCTGTTATCGTTTTCCACAACACGAATAATAGATTAAAAAAACGTTACAGTAAAACGATTTACTGTGAGACTGGGTTTATCAGACTACTCCAACAAAACGTAGATGCGAGGGTTGCTGGGAAATGTAGTTTCTTTTGACACCCACGATTCCATTTTTACTCATCGGTATCTGCCGGTATTTTCATTAATTGTCTTCCTGGTCATTTTTCCCTTTGTCATGCTAGCATGATTCTCAAGCATTCATTCGGTAGGTCTCTTAATTACTGTGTTATGGATTTTACCATCGACAGTCTTTAACGTTAGCAACTACTATAGTTATCAAACTTCATTCTTCATATGATATAAGATTATTTAAGGATTAGCAACCATACGGCGGGGCAGGGGTGTTGTAGGCTAACTTTTGGTGTTTGACCCAGACTTGGCCTCCCAGTAAGGTCACTCTGGTAATTTTTGGCCCTCAACAGTGCCTTCTAGGCAGCGCTGCCCTACTGGCCCCAATGTAGGGCTTGGATGAGGGGGGATTTACCCCTTTTTTGAGTACCCCGTTAAATTAGTTTCTGTACTATGCAACAACCTGCTATGGAGACACGTGGAACTGGAAAATGTATTGAAATAGATTTTCGCGCAAAGCGTTTATCGTCCATTATCAACATGTGAACCATTTTTTATATCCAGAGTTCTGCCTCAGTACTTTTTTTTTTTTTTTTACTTTGGTTATGACTCACTTTTCTTTTGCCCTCAGTTGTGCTCTGCTTCACATGGTGTGTGACACAGGCACAGCCACAGAAGTGTTCATGTAAACACCAGCCCAGCGGCTCTATCCTGTACAGTTTGTCTCTATCGACGCCAGATGCAAAAGATTACTGCGACATTTCATGGACCTGTGAGGTATGGAGCTCTAAGGTAAACCAAAATTCCTAGCCTGGGTAATCTTGGGTAGACCACACATCAATCAATGTCAGTGGGTATAGAGGACTGAAGTTTCAAAAGTTATTTATTTTTTGTTGTTTACTTAAATCAATGCTCCAATCAATGTGATCATACATGTGGGTGCCATATATAGGCACACATACTAGACAGACTAACAGACAGGTCTGTTAATTTAGGGCAAAAGGGATTATAATGTATGTAGACTTAACTGAGAATGAGTTTACAGGAAGTGTGTGTGTGTGTGTGTGTGTGTGTGCGTGTAAGGAATTTGGAAGAAGAGGAGGGGAGGAGAATCTTTGAGTCTAGTGGATGTGAGATGTGTTATATTTGATTTCCAAATATCTTGAAAGGATGGTACTGTAGCCTACAAAGAAAATAAAGCAAAATGGAGGTCTGGGTTGTGTCCTCAATCGCCCTCTGTCACTTGCCTCCTCTTGCCACCCTCTGTCAACATTTGGTTACAGTAAACTTGCTTCCTTTTGGCTTTTCCATATTATGTTTCAGACTGCAGAGTGTGCCCTCTACGATTACAAGAAAGAAGAAGAAAAGCGACTAACCTTTGTATCTCCTGTTGTGAGTGCATCATTTGAGGCTATTGAAGTGGAGAGCCATGTGAAGTCTGTAAAAGTGTCTGCACAGTGTCCTCTAAAGAAGAATGTAAGTCATAAATATATATATAAAGCAATCTCAGAGTGCTACAGTGTTCTAGCCTGGCAAATGCCAAACTAAAATCACAAGTGATATTTAGTCTGGAGACCTACCTATTGCATTTCTCGTAGCGGAAGCATCGTTTACGATTGTCCAGAGCCGTTTATTGGGCGCTACGAATGTCTATCATAGCGTCTGTACTTACCTTAATGTAAGATAAGTTGGTTAGCATTGGTGTTATTGTAGGAAAAATTGCGTTATGGACGTGACATCTGGAAAAACCTCCCAAAAACCTACAAAGCAAGTGTGAATGGTGGATTTTGACCTGTAAAGACTGAAATAGTAATACAATGATAGAAAATAACTGATAACATTGCAAGTTTGTGTGTGTTATCACCCACTTACTCCCAATATAAGCCCCTCCATAGACTTACATTATGGCTGAATAGGGTAAAAATTTTAACAGATATCCTTTCGAAACTTGCTCAGATGATAATGTACATCGAGACAAAACTTTTTTGTATTGGAAGTTTTCTGAAAGAATTTGTATGTCCATGTAGATGAGACTTGAAGTTTTAAGGTGAGGTTGACTTTATATAGCCTATGCAACGGAGGCCAGGTAGCTCGGCTAGCGTGGTGGTAGTACGGGCACTTCTAACAGCTGAGTTAGAAGCTCGGAATTTTAGCTCAGTTGGTTAGAGCGTCCTACTCCCACGCCGGGAGTTTGTAGCTTGCGGGGTGGCGAGTTTGAGTCTCGTTTGCGGTGCGGACCGCCACCGGCTACATTGGTGCCGTGACCCGGATGGGAGTGAGGATTTGGAGCTTGTGAATCCTCATCACCCAATTCCATGGGCGCTTCTAACAGTTCAGTTAGAAGCTCGGGCTTTTAGCTCAGTTGGTTAGAGCGTCCCACTCCCACACCGGGAGTTTGTAGCTTGCGGGGTGGCAGGTTCGAGACCCGTGTGCGGTGCGGACCGCTATGTGTATATACTGTATACTGTATACTGTATATATATATATATATATATATATATATACACACATTATGTATGTATGGGACCTAGTTCCCCAAAACATTTGAGTTGGTTTGAAAAGTATTTCTTTTTGGGGGAAATGTACTTTCACATGTAAGACATTACAATATATGTCCAAATGTGTCAGAAGGCTTATCATTATATAATAAAATAGACCTCAGTGAACATTTTAAGTTTTGGTTATGTGGGCGCAACTTTTTTTTCCCCCATGATAAGCTTGCCTTTTTTGTGGGTTTGCCCATACATACTATAATTATCTCTCTCTCCCTGTGTGTGTGTCTCTCTCTCTCTCTCTCTCTCTGTGTGTGTGTGTGTGTGTGTGTGTGTGTGTGTGTTTTATGTCTATTTATGTGCTTTACAGTCTGATGTCAAGGATCTCCTCTGTTCATGTGAGTGTTAATATGGTGTTATAGTTTAATGACAATATTACAACTATTTAAATGATGTGTGTTCTTTAGATACTCAGTTGATCTGTTGTATCTTTACCTGTGTATAATTTGCAGGTGAAAACCCACCTCCCCCTCTCACCTACTCAAAGCAATCAGGGTAAGATTAACATTGAGTCTATTGAGCCAAGACAATAAATATTGATCTGCTAAAACAGTCCAAAATTTATTCACAAGTTGATGCTGTGATGATGATTGTGAGATGTCACTTTGTTAGTGAAGTAGAAATCTAGTCTGGCCATTACCTTTCTACCTTAAAGTTTTTGCCCCAACTTCTGCTCAGTGCTCCCACACTCTACTAACAGGTCACTCAGGTCACAAGTCCAACAACTTCCTGCCATCCCATGTACACACTTTAAAACCTATGTTGACTGTGCCTTCTCTGTTGTTGCTCTTCTCTGGAATACCCTCCCTCCACATAACAAATCCTCCCCTACAATAACCTCCTTTAAATCCAGTCTCAAGACATACCTTTTCTCACTTGCCTTTATTGCAGACTGATATTACTGATCTTGTTTTATTTTTGTCCTCTGCTTTGTTTTATGTCTTTCATTGTGGCTGTTGCCACTGTTGTTCTGCCTTAAACAACCATTGTAAGTAGATGTTCTGTATAGATGTATGTTTTACTGTTACTTTTTAGAAACTTTTTTCTTGTACAGCACTTTGGTTCAACTCCTCTTGTTTTTAAATGTGCTTTAGAAATAAATGACTTGACTTGACTTACTGTATGTCTGTTGCAGAGCACCAGGGCATCACACATGAGACACCAGAGACATCCCCAGCTTTATCACCTCTTATCATCGGCATCATCATTATATTTGCAGTGATATTCGCTGTCTGTGTTGTCGTGGCTGTATACAAAACACTAAGACGGTATAAAAGCACAATTGCAACTATATACTGACAAACAAATGTAATAAGTGTAATTTTAAAAACCTTAATCTTAGAACAGTTGATCTAATGTAGGCTACCCCTTCACTCTGAGTTCCATGTTGAGAAACACAATTTCTTATCTGTTATAGAGCATTAATGATATGCATTGTCAATCATTCAAAGCCTATTAACATTTATCTAATATATTTATCTAAATATTTTAGTTTAGCACATATGCAGTATGTCACACAGTGAAGTAACTTTTTAGCATGTCTAGCCTCTTTTCTGGAGTGTCTAGGATGAAATATAATCAACACCAAAATTCTGCCGATTGGTCCTGTCTTTTATATTTGGCTCATACAGTATTTGGCTCATTTAGAATCCCCCCTTTTCTGCTAACCAAATGGTTAGTGGTGTCTGTAGTGGTGTCCAAAACAATTATCATAGCAAAATACAGTTCCTATCCAGCTATATTTGCCTTTTTGTTGTGAAAAAAAAAAAAAAGTTCCAGAATGTTCAAAATACCATATAAAACATGACAGGAACTGTATTTGGAACATCAATGGACACCACTAACCACTTGGTGAACAGCTCATGTTTTAAAATAAAGGGTTAAGGTTGTTGTAAAGACAGAGCCAAATATCAGTGATGGGACCAGTTGTCAACATTTTGATGTCGATTCTATTTCATCCTTGACACTCCAGAAAAGGGCCTAAACATGCTAAATAGTGAACTTCCTCTTTAATAATCCTATCATAATATTCCTCTTAATGTACATTAAATGTGTTTTTAGACTGAAGAAAAAACAAGAAGTGAATGGACAGGGTCATCAACAGCATCATCCAGTGCCAGGCAACAACCCAGATGAGGCTGACACGATTGTGTAACCACATGGTCAATGAAGAGAACCAGAGGGCACGTAACCAAAATGTCACTTACAATTTTTTGAATACTTTTACTTTTTAATTGCTTATATTTCACATGCTTTAGATGCAAAATCCTCTAAATCCGTCTTCAGAAATATGCAAAAACCAGGTTTTTATGAAAAGAATTATCAAGTAATTTCTATAAAAAAAATGAAATTTGAATATTAACCTAGAAAAGTGCTCAGAGAGCGCAGACCTCCGCCAAGGCAATGTGGTCACAGACACAGTATAAATTCGAGATCATGTTCTGGATTACCGATCGCCACCAAAGTCAAGTCAGTTCTTGCTTGTCCCAATATACACATTGTCTGAAAATTTTATCCAAATCCGTGCAGTACTTTTCGAGTTATCCTGCTGACAAACAAACTAACAAACAAACAAACAAACAAACAGACAGACAGACAAACAAACAGACAGACAAACAGACAAACCAACGCGACCGAAAACATAACCTCCTTGGCGGAAGTAATAATAAAGTTGGACTGATAATGAAATTAATCAAAGTTATGTAAGCACTGTATATTTCTGTAATCATTACAAGCAGATTTAGAGGACTTTGCCATTGAACTCCTCATATAGTTTTCATATACAAGTATTTCAGATAGCCATTTAAAACGCATACAATCATTGCTCAGTTTCCTTTTACATTATTAAGATTATAATCATGTAATGTTTTGTTTAAGTTTGACCAGATGTATTTACATTACCGTAATTTCCCGACTATTAGCCGCGGCTTATACATTAATTTTGCTAAATTTCTTCCGCTATGAGGTTAAAACAGGGGGGCAGTTAATATGGTGTTAATATGGTTTTGTTTTCTTTAACTTGCATAAAACACTGTCCTGCGGCTTATACACAATGCGGCTTATATGCAGGAAATTGCTGTAATCAAATGTACCACCACAGTCAGTAAGCATGTCAGCTCAGGTGAGCTAGAGGTGTCTCAGCTGTACCATTATTCATTCCTGCGAACACAACCATGCCATTCTAGCATACATTCCTATTGTTTGTTTAGAGCACCTTCACTTCTCTTGTTCATAAGTTTCAGCTTTGATAGATGCTCATTTGCATCATATATAGTACTAACCACTGTATACTGTATTTCTGTACAGTGGTGGACCAGACTCTTTCACCTCTGTCAAAAAAAATATTTTCTTCAGCTGACTTGTTGCCAAGAAACACAAAGTCAGCCATTGTAACTTTTTTGAATGGGAGTTTCAGCCGTGGAACGAGATTCAACCAATCAATAGTCAGCATCTATTAGTTAATTTTTTTTTACCCAATTCAGCTTTAAAATATCACATCATAGACTTATAATACGGCATAAAGTGGCCGATAACACATAAAAAGCAGGTTTTTTTGACCCGGTTGTCCCCAGGTTTTGATCCTGGGACATCCTACATTTAATTTTTGTATAACAACTTTTTACAGCAGCCCATGTCTGATTTGGTTTGGTCCCCTAGGTAAAGTGTACTTCAGACTGTAAGCGCAGCTCAATAATGAGAAGTTTCATGACAGTGATTTTCTTATCAATCTCAGTTTTTCTGTTAAAGTCGAAGAACTATGTAAAATGGGCTTGGTTGAAAGAGCCAAGAAATGAAAGAAAGAAAGAAAGAAGGTATTGTATGAATAATAGACAGAACTGTATGAATGATGCCTTTTTAATGTAGACTCTGTCGAGTAAATCTCTAGGACTGTTCTACCCTCTCTGCATGATATGCCATGCCATGAACATCATTAAGGATACCACCCACCCACCCCAGCAACTACCTGTGGTTTACAAACAAACAAGCATTTTTTGTAGTCTGATTGCCAAACTTTGTCATTTCACTCCATACTTGACTGCCTATCTTATTCATTTAGTTATTTTAATGCTATTTATTAATATAATTTATCTTAGTGTGCCATCTTCCTCTGAGGAAAATGTGAGGAATCAGTTTTTCAAACAATATTGGCATCAATGAAAAATCTGTTCGTGAAGGATAGATTTACCCAGCAGATGTGGGTATTATTATTATTATTATTATTATAATTATTATTATTATTATTATTATTACACTATTACTGTATATCCTATACTATATTATTTCACGTGTAGTGAAATGTTGAAAATGAAAAGATAGAGTAATAAAAAGAAAAACCAATGGTAAAATTAATAATAAATCATATTAAAGCCCCAATGTGTAGCCTTTGAGAGAAATTAAGCGTAACGCAACGCAAATTACGTATTACAGCTACGGAAGCCTGCTTGCGGATGTCGGTCTATTATCAGTCTATAGCAAAAACGCGAACGATATGACTGCTCTCAGCTTCCGTATTCCAAGATGGCGGCAATACATGGAGAGTCTACCCAAGTTAATGTGCGTGGAAATGCGAAATTTCAAGCCAATACGGACATATGGAATTAATAGTGGTGGTTAGTATTTATGAGAAAGGACAAGCTTGTCAACAGGTAAAGCATAATATTGAACAGTAAAAACGTTACACATTATACCTTTAATAAATAGCATTAAAATAACTAAATGAATAAGATAGGCAGTGAAGTATTGAGTGAAATGACAAAGTTTGGCAATCAGACTATAAAAAAATGCTTGTTTGTTTGTAAACCACAGGTAGTTGCTGGGGTGGTGTGAACAGTTCTAGAGATTTACTCGACAGAGAGCACCATGTGATTAACAATCTTTCTTGGAATGTGCTCTCTGTGGTCTCAGTATAAAAGGTTTTAAGGTTAGAGATAGTAACTTTCTGTATTATTCTGAGGTGGAAGCCTACTGTATATCCGTTATCTGGTGTTTTTAACCTGATCTTAGGTGTGAGCCCAATTTGTGTTACTTGGGCTATTTTCAGTTTTCAACACACACACCTCATATGACTAATAAGTTATACCCCTGGAAATACCACCATTCAGTTGTGAACGAATCAAGATTTGAGGGTGCTCCTTTTTTTTCCTGTTACGTGACATATACTGGCATGGTTGAATTTTTAGATTAACCTTGAGCTAGCAGTTTTAACAGTTTTATAACCCATCAAACAAGCAGATGCACACACTGATAGATAGTACCGTATATGTTTAAGTATTTAACCCACATTATTATTGTACAGATGGAATCCAAAGTTGCCTTTCTGAGATTATACTTAAAATGTTAGTGAGTGACCTATGATGTAAATTGTTTCCTGTTTCCTCTTTGATTAGAGAAATCATGTAATGGTTATATTTCTGTTCCCTTTGTTGTTTGATTTTAATCGTTTTCTTTTTTGACTGCTACATTCCACAATTTTTGTATTGTAATCTTTTTTTTTTTTAATTAAAACCAACTATATCTGTGATTTAAAAAAGCAATTACGTCTGCTCAGTCCTTTAAATTTTGTATGTCTCTTGAGTGACCCTGCCACCTCTTCTGCTAGGTGGATTACATAGCCGTCACACAGAAGAGACTTTTTCTTCTGAGAAGGGGAAGTTGAGTAGCTTGGCAGGCCATCCTTTTTCATTGAAATGTATAGTCTGGCATCGAGAGATAGACTGAACTCCATTGTGAATGGTGCAGACTAGAGGGAGAGTGGACAGATACTGTATTTAACATAATGATTCCAGTGACATATTTAAAAACTTACAATAAGGGTACGAATAAGCCTCCATTAACCTTTTAGTTAATATTAGGTGTATACATGAGTCATTAAAGAGCATCTTATGCATTAGTATTACCTTTGATTGAGAGGTTGATTACACACCCTAAAAGCCGTTTTTCAAAATCTTTGGTGATATTTGAGATTTTGTCAGAATTTGTCTTCTTTCAAAATAATGACAGAAAAACATCATAAAAAATTGATAAGTTGCTTACCAAAAGGTTTGTGGATATGTCATTCATAGCCTAATAGAGAATGCAAAACTTTAAACGCGTTTTTCTCAAAATGCGATTTTATGATTTTTTTGTTGCACAGAAAAGGCGATATCTCAAATTCTCTTGTACTTAAACGCACCTAACTTGGGGAATATCTTCTTAGCCACATACTGCAACTATCTACAGAGGGGTTTCTTGATATCTTTTTCACAACTGGAATTAGAGCAAGGTTTCTGAAAAAAATTCTATGGGACTTTTTTTTTGGTATTTCATGATTTCTGGAGATATAAAAGCAGATAACCACAAACCCCTCTGTAAATAGTTTTATTTTAACTGTATCAACAAAATGAGCCCAGGTGTTGTTTAGTTTGTTAATGGACAAATAAAAGTTGTCAAACCTGTTCAACAAATAATCGCAAATAACACACAAACACACACACACACACACACACAAAAATCAACAAATAATCAACATTTTTTCTGTTTTCTTTCATGGCTACTAGCCTACATGGTACAATGAACAAAATATCTGTTTAAGTCGCAGAGTTTATCGGTTTGCTTAATTTACGGTACCAACTTGAACATGTTCATTTACATTACACAACTCAATGGTGAGAATACAATAATGTACAAAAATAAACTACCAACACCATTCACTTTAAATTAAGGAGGACGGCTACATTTTTAAAGGTACTACATCGCCATCTGGTGGACATTATAAAGTAACACTATGGAACAAGCTACCAAAAGGGCACAGACTCACATTTAGAACGTGCTGGTGTATGCTGGCAACAAAGCTAGCAACGCCATACTACTATGTTTTGTGGGGAATATCTCATCTTTATTTGGAGATGGCACCATCTGATAAAAATGGACATCAAATTCTAATATTAGTAAGGCCTTGTCTAGACCACATACTGGCAAGCCTCCTGCCAAGATACTGCCATTCTGTTCTGAAATTTATTGTAAAAAAATTATCTGTAGGCTACTGTAACATAAACATAGGACAACAAACCTTTAAACAGTGATGGAGGTCTTTCATCTGCTGGCCAGTGGTGCATTCCTCTGAGCCAATAACTAGAATATCCTCCCCGCTGTCAAGGGTGCCTGGACCACGGACTCCTATCCAATAAAAGGTCATCACCAAAGACCCAAACACCATGACCATGACCTTTCTCCATCCCCTGGATGACCAGACCAGGAACGACACCTGCCACAGCTACAAGCGACTGATAGTCTCTTCGAGCAGACACCTGACAAGACAGTGACCCCTGAAATTGAGGATCTTGTGGCTGACTACTAGGACATCATGATGAACAGGAGGTGCCCAAAGATTACAGGGGTAAAGAAACTATATTAAAAGGCTACCAGAAACCTCTGGCGTTTTCAAGACGACGTAACATTACAAAACTTTTACTACGTCACCCATAGGGATGAATGGGAACTGTTACGATACGTTACAAAATGTTACGCCTGTTGAATTCACCACTCCTCAATGCACCTGGATACAATGTTGAGCACCAACCCCTCTAGTCTAGTCTGTCGCCTTGACAGGTTGATATTGCCAACACTGCGCCCTCTAGCTGAGGGGCTACATTATTGACAAGCTCCTGATGTTGACCCATTGTCACAACCACCTGGCTCAAAGTAGCTGTGACATTAAATGGGAGACCACACTATAGCTAAAGGTTTAAATAATACATATATTTATTGAATATTAAAAGATATAAAGTCAGTAATGTATAGAAAGGAAAGTGTAATGCAAAGTATGTCTAGGGGTGGATCAAACAAAAGTGTAGAAACGCGACGAGTGCTGGGAGCTGCTGGAAACCGGCTGGCGAACGGAAAGGCTCTCTCCAGCAGAGCACCGAGACAAGAGAGCAGAGAGGCAAGAGACCAGACGCCATTTCCCAAGATGTTCTTATAGGGACGCCCATTACTCCCAACACCAATGTCTGTAAAGGACAGAAGGCATAGGACAAAGGGGCGGGGCCCCAACAGGCATTAGTTAGGCTGCCATACTGGAAAGGTCCAGCAGGGCCTTAACATTCCCCCTCCCTTAAACAGAGGCCCATGTATACATGATACATGGGGGCTCTGTACAACAGAACTGAAGTGCCCCAACTGTGTTACCCAGCACAACTGCCATGTGCCACATAACACACGTCACATCTATACAAAAGGAGTACATTTAAAAGTCAATACTTTATTTCAAAACTCTTAAAACCCATCTTTACGATAGCCCACAATTCATGACTGGCATAACCATTTATAAAATTCTATTTGGCATAATTTTAAGTAGACCTATTTTGAGGCCACAACCTCAATTTCACCACAAATGTGCAAACCGCCACCAAACACAAGATCACTAAGGACTGCTGTTACATGTCCAAGAAAACCAACCACCACCAAGTGACATATCCGGTCTCAATATCCCACCACCCTTCCCAAACCTCTACTCCAGATCCACCAGCAATCCAGGTACCTTGGAAAGCATATTTAAGGAACAGACCAGAGGAGAAAAAGAGAGAACAAGAGGGACAGAGGACAAAGATACAGAACATCACTCAGTGACCCAGGAGCGGGACAATGCATCCGCAATTACATTGTCCACACCCCTGATGTGACGAATTTCCAAATGGTAGGGCTGTAAAAATAAAGCCCACCGCATGAGTCTCTGATTGGGATTATGTAATGTGTGCAAATATGTCAGGGGGTTATGGTCAGAATAGACCACCAAGGGCTGTGCGCCACCCCCTAAATAAACATCAAAGTGTTCCAAAGCCCAAATGAGTGCTAAAGCTTCTTTCTCTATAGTAGAGTAGTTTGCTTGGTGTTTATTAAACTTTCTGGAGAAGTAACAAACCGGGCGCTGGATATCTGAGTCATCAGCCTGAAGAAGCACTGCCCCGGCCCCCACCTGACTGGCGTCCACCTGAAGTTGGAACGGCCTATCCAGCCGTGGGGCAGCCAGCACAGGTGAGGTGCTGAGGAGTGACCTGACGTTATCAAAAGCTTGTTGACATTCTGCCGTCCAAACAAACTTCACCCCCTTTCAGGAGGTTCGTGAGCGGACAAACTACAGTTGAAAAATTACTACAAAAGCTCCTATAGTATCCCACCATACCCAAAAAACGCTGAAGATCTTTCTTGGTTGCAGGCGGGGGATACTGATCGATGGCTAAGACCTTTGCCCTCACGGGACGAACCTGCCCCTGACCCACTATTTTCCCCAGGTAGACGACAGTGGCACGTGCAAATTCACATTTTGCCAAATTTATTGTTAGCTTAGCTGCTACCAGACGCTCAAAAAAGGCACGAATACGCTCTATGTGTTCTGGCCAGGTGTTACTTGCCACTACTGCATCATCCAAGTACACCGCACATCCTTCCAGACCGGAAATTACGCGATTCATCAATCTCTGGAACGTGGCGGGAGCGTTGCGTAATCCAAAACTCATGACCCGATATGAGTACAGGCCAGAGGGAGTGATGAATGCAGACACTTCCTGTGCGCGAGCAGTGAGCCTAACCTGGTAGTAGCCCTTTAAAAGATCGAATTTGCTAACATAGCGTGCAGCACCCACTTGATCGATACAGTCATCCATCCTGGGAAGCGGAAAAGAATCAGGCTTAGTTACCTTATTTAACCGTCGATAATCTGTACAAAAACGGAAGGTCTTATCTGGCTTGGACACAAGCAAGCAAGGCGATGCCCAACTAGAGTGGGATGGCTCAGCCAAGCCGTTATCCAAAAGGTACTGTACCTCAGTGTCCAACACCTTAGATTTCTCAGGTCCTACACGATAGAAGCGTTGGCGAACCGGCAAGGCATCGCCAACATCAATATCATGTTCGATAAGATCTGTGCATGACAGTGTGTCTGAAAAGAG
>JAODXP020003096.1:0-10552 GCA_027497455.2 Sardinella longiceps
GGGTCCGTGTATTTTTCGTTCATTCATTATTCTATTTTGGAAGTCGCACGAGAAATGAATAAGGACTCGTTTATAGTGTTTTACGCTTGAATATCACTTATGAAATGGAACCAAGCACCATGTTTTGATATCTTTTAGGAACTGAAAATGAAACGCTGAATCCTAGAAAAAAGAGAAGAGCAATAAAGAAAAGCGTCCATCTGAGTTGCGTCTTTGGTTTGTTAAGCACCCAGAATTCGGATGACCTGGAAGTAATTCTGGAAGTAGGCCTAGGTGGTTGAGTTTTTATTACATGGTTTATTTGGAGGCAACTTTGCAAGCATTGTTGCAACACTATTCCGGAACGTTGCTACACTTCAAAAGATGTGGTTGATCTGAGATGAGTGTGCGAATAATATTTTGTGACGCTCACAACCTCGTGAGATGATTGCGTATATCCATAGCAAGCAAGCGCCACAAGCAAGTGCATGCAAGCGCCACCACAATATTGAGTAGGGACAGAGGACAGGAAGGGTAGACCAACTGTGATTGAGATAGGATTTTGACAGCTCTGATTATCAGCATCTTCAATCAGCTTCCCAGCTCATCTCCAGCCTTTACATGTGTAGTCTACATGGACTTCCCAACGATAATGCCCCAAATATATCAAAGAGAAATGTGTATTAAACGTGCGTAAAACAGTGGGATGAAGAGCAAGAGCGCGCGCTTCAGCTCATTAATAAACTTGTCAGTTAAAGAATACTCTTTTATTTTTCTGTTATGTCTCTGGCTCCGGCTACGTCTGGAGCGTATTTGCGTATGCCTCGTATGGTCACTAGGTAGACCTTTTCTGCTGCAAACTTTCCTTCCGGGTAAACGGAAAGGTCAGTCAAATGAATTTCAATAAATGAATAAACAAATGCCACACATTGAAAAACGATCAACAATGTTGTAATTTCTTCCATTACTATTATGTTATGAGACAACACATGCAGAAAACCAAACACAGCCATTTCTGTGTGTATGGCTTTAAACAAGACAAGAAGTTGCACCCTTTTTTCAATTTCATCTTTCATTCCAAAATAGAATAATGAATGAACGAAAAAGTACACGGACCGAGATGTTTAAATTGAACCCTTCAGGCGAAGAACCATATAAGTCCATATTTCAAAATTAAGAATACAAATATTTTTTGTATTATGCGAACAAAGCCAATGGCCGAAATCCCAGACGGAGTACTGGAGGGAGATGAAAATCAAGCAGAATTATGTAGGAACGCGAGGGCCAAGCTACGCTATCATGGGTTCAACGTGACTTTTTTGTTAATCTGTTTACAGTTCATGGAGGAGTCTCCTGATCTCCAAAGCAAAGACACTGTGGAGCAGCTTATCCGCATTCTCAGCTCCTACCATGAGGAGTCAATCAGCAGAGACTTAAGGTATAAGTGCCTTTCACTTACTCTTCAGCAAACTACAGTATGAGAACAGTAACCAGAATGAGTGTCACATTGTGAAATTGCAATCCTTCCAAAACAGAACTTTCTAGAGGTTGCTATTGGCCTACGAGGATATTGATCAGGTTAGAGTGCATGGAGGGTTTTTTTGTTTGTGTGCTATAGTATGCATCACTTGTAGTTGTGTGTTACTCAGATTTCTTTACTTTATCGTGTCAGTCGTATTGTTATCTCCCTCAGTTATCAGCACAAAACTCTCATCTCATGTTTTGACGATTCATGATGCATTAGAAACTATGCAACTATTTTAGCTAAACTAACCTTGATATTGCACGTTAAGATTCATTGTAGTGGTGGTTGTATAACACTTTACTGGTCGATTGGTACCATCTCACCTCTATCTTGCGCCTCCGTACGGAATTAGCGAATAAGTTCCTGCCACCGGTCCGCAGTCAAATCCTCTGACGCTGTAGGGTAACTCTTATGGAGAAAAATGTGAGCTCAAACCATGCACAAGCTGAGAAAACTTTGCGAGTTTCAATGGAATTTCCTACTACCAACTGACATAACGCTTTTTGGGAAGAGAATGCCTGCATAGAGAGCTCTGTAAAGAAAATACGAGTACAGAAAGAAAATGGCCAAGTGAGACACCAAAGAAATCCTGCATAGTGCCTCTATAAACTGACGTCATCTTTTCTATAATATATTTCCTCTTTTCTAGGTTTGGGTTGACTTGTTCAGTTTGCCTGGGCCCTGTGTCAGAGCCCTGTGCTCTGCCCTGTGAGCATGTCTTCTGCTTGACCTGCCTTCAGAGAAGCATTGAGGGGGTTGGTCAAAAGCGATGCCCCAGCTGCAGGGCTGGATTGTCTGCTGACTTCCAACCGTCTGTCTCTCGGAGTATCAAGTAAGTGGGAATTAACTATTACAGCATTAGCCTTCCTAAGCATTTCTTCTCAGTACTCATCTCCATCATCATATCTGTCATTCAGATTCAGAGCATTGAATGGATTTTTTCATAGGTTGTAATTATACAGAAATAACACACAATAACACACCCTGCCAGCCAATCAGAAATAAGTATTCCATTCCCCCGGATGATAAATTATGATAGCTCATTTTTGTCATGTCATGTTATTAAATAGACATTGCAAACAATGTTAGATTTAAGGGTCTTTGACCATTTTGTATTTGTGCCCACATTCCACATTCACATTACCTCACTTAAAGTGTTCATAAGTGTTCAAACATTAAAGTTACTGAATCTTTGGGTAACTTCAGGGTCACTATTCCTAGCCTAAACATATCAGCTCTGTGTGGAATTGTGTCACAGAATGTCATCAGCTTGCCATTGCCCCCTGCAAATTTGTGCTTTAAAAAAAAAAAAGCTTCATTGAACTTCAACAATGTACAATATACTGTAAAAAGGAGAAACAAACTAACAGGCAAAAATCAGATAATAAACAAAAAGGAAAAGCAAAAAAAGAAGGAAAAAAGGAAAAGAAAAAAAGCCGTCAATTAATCACTTGGGGATTGGGAAACAAACTTTTTATAGTGTTTTAGTAAGGTTGTAGCTTTTTTGTTATCCATTAATCTAACACTATAAATGAACAAAACAAACTAAGCACAAAGCTATCCGGCTCTGTCTTGTCAACAGGATGTCATTGGAGCAGCACAGCCACATACGGAGATGCTACAACTCCTTCTTCCTGGAGGTGGTGTCTCGCTTCTGCCTGTGTGGAGGAGACAATAAGCCCAGAGAGGAGGTGGTGGAGCTGCTCTTCTCGCTGCTCATCCATGCACAAGGTACGCAAGTAGCCTGTCTTTTTCATTTTCAGTGACATTAGAGGAGAAATACGGTGTGAATTAGCTCTGTTTAGTTTTCCGAGTCATTGAATGCTGTTGTTAGGAAGAGTTGATAAGTTTAATACAATGTTTAATAAACCAAATAGTATACTGGATGCTAACAGAAACTGGTTACAGACTGAATATTTGTTTAATTTAATTTAATTAATTTATTTAATTTGGTGAACATATATAGCGTGCGTGTGTGTTGTGAGATGATATTGAGCTGCATGATCCCATCCCATGATCCCAAATGAATTTACATAATGAAAGAAATCATTCATGTTACAGTGACATTGATTGTTTTCATGTTGCTTGCAGGCGGTCAGTACAAGACACGAGAGCTCACACCATTCCTGGAGTGTGTTGACCAGAGCCCAGTGGTTCGCTCAGTACTGCCCAAACTTCTGCTCCAGCACAGGTATGGTATGTTAGTGTAGGCGGTGGCGGTCCGCACAACACGGGTTCAGCTCAGGTTTCCAAATCAGCGGTTAGAAGTGTTGTTACTGTAAGACTAAGGGATTGACTGTGAGATTTTCCCAGGCACTGCCACCAGGCTACAAAGTAGTTGGTATCTGTTACACTAGGAGCTAATTATGAACCAAATAATTTATCATCTAGACCTTGTGAAATAAACAGTCTCTGAACTCCAATGAAAAGCCCAAGCCCCAAAGAAACTGAAGCCCTGAACTCTTATCCAATCCTGAGGCAGATTCATGCTAATTAAATCTTCGAGGGCTCAGGGCTTAGTGTGGACATTGGGACTCAGCCATTGCAGTAGCTGGCTGCAAAGATGAAGGCCAGGGTGCGATTTGTCGGGGGGAAGGCTCAGAAATCCCCACTTCTGGTTTTGGTATCCCTCCCTCTGCTTGAATAATTTTATCTCCGGTGGGGATAACATTTATCCCCCTTGATATCTCATGAAAAGTATGCAAGCCATGTGATGTGACTAAAGAACATCTAGCGTGCATAAACAAGCTAATTATAAAATGTAAAAAATGCATCCTGTGTCCTGAATTGCGTGCGTGACAACTGGCGAACTTTGCCGCGAACTTCAGCCTATGCGCAAGTGTTTTTTTTCTCACTGGAAAGACTAAAGCTTGGAAAACGAAAGGGAACTTCGTGATGTTATCACATTGCTTGAACAACTTTGTGCAAAGGAAAACGAACTGTTTGTCATAGGCATAATTTAAGTTTGATATGAAATGCGTGTATTGACGTATCAGGCAAAATATCCTTCTGAATCGCGGGGATGACAATTTTTTTTAGGTCATTCAGCCAGTAGTGAAAAATGACCAAGAAATGGCATAATCTAGGCAAAATGCTTCAACAATACCTAAGGAATGCCTAGCTGGCCCTATTTGCATTGGCTATTTTTATGCTCAATGCCCTGGCTTTCCTCACATTTGCAAAAACCAAATTGTTTAGGTTACAGTCTCCAGCGCCCTATACCGCACATACCGTTGGATCCAACGAATGACTTGGGTCAACACATCTCTGAGATATCAAAGTAATTTGGCTATTGTCGGCAACATTAAACAATGTAATCTGCAGCACTTTATTTAACTATTTAACACACAGTAAGCAGCAGGAGAGTTAAGTCTGAACGAGAAAGTTTTGTGAAAAATGTTGCTCGACACGCAGCAGTCACAGGAACTGCAGTAGACTTCAGGAGGCATCAGACACTGCGCTGTAACCCAGATAGGCTACTAATAGCAGATTTATTTATTTTTTGGCGGGGGGGGGGGGGCATTTTAGTGTCTAGTAATGACGTCACCAACGCAATGCCGTTTCAGAATCATCCCCCCTCTGATTTTTTCATAAATCGCACCCTGATGAAGGCTATGCCTTTGTCGCCCCCTGGTGGGTGGCTGACGAGTACATTTTTAGGCTGTCCAGCTAAGACGGGTTTTTGACTCAGTTATATCCAAATAATCCAAGTAATTTTATGTAGAAAATTTAGCGCCATATAATGTAGCAGAGAAACAATGTTGCTCTGTGGGACTAATGCGTACACACGCTCACACTCAAAATAAAAACTTTATTTTTGTGAATTATAGCTTCAAGGAGTTTAAAGGTCATATCCAGAACTACCTGCAAGACCTGAAGAAGAATTTAATGTCCTCTGATGACCTAACTGAGCTCTACCGCCTCTTTGTCAACTGTTTTCAGGTATGTACCTTAGCCTTAGTACCTTAGTTCCTTTTGAACAGCGATTTCATCAATTAGACTCTGTCTAATGTACTTATTTCCATAACAGTATCGCATAGTGTATGATTAGCAAGCAAGAATTCTGTAAACATCTTGAGATTACAGTGTGTTGTGTTTACTTTACTTACTTTACAGATATAATACATACAGTAAATGCAATATATTCTGATGGTCACAGCAATATCCTCTGTGTTGTGACAGGATGCCCTTCGCTGCTCAATCGTCGCTGTGGAGGACAAGGAGGCAAAGAGGAAGAGTCTGCAAGAGGATGCTGCCTTCCTAAGCCGCCTGGCCCGCAGACAGATACCCACCAGGCAGCAGGACCCAGCGGAATTCCTCCTCTCCTTGGCCCGACTCAGACTCTGCCTTGCGACTGCTGCCAGCCTGCTGCAGAAGGCAATGGGGCAACCAGGTGTGTGTGTGTGTGTGTGTGTCAAGTTATTACCAGATCTACATCATAGATGACCCACTATCAGGAAATAATGAACATCATGTCAGCCAATCAGAAAACAGTATCTCATTTCTCCAGGGTGATAATGGCTTTGTAATACAGTCATGTGCTTACATAGTACATTTTCTCTCATCACAGTACTCTCTCTTCATCTCCTGTCAAGCATGTTTGTAAAGTTGCTATTCTGTGTGTACAGTAATCCCTGTTGTTTCCCCCTAACCAGGTGAGCTTGGGGAGATGGAACAGAAATACCTGGAGCAGGTGAAGGCAGTGTTTGAGTACGGAGGCAATGACTGGTACCGCGTTTACCTCCTGCGTGCTTTGAACAGACTGGCGGGCATGGATGGGGTGCTGGGCCTGATGAACAGTGCCCCCTGGACCTGGGCCTTTCCTCCAGAGGTTATACGACTACAGGTGATGAACAGAAGTTACTTTGTTTTCCTTTGGGAGAGAGATGTACTGTATTTGTGCGCTATACAAATAAAATTGAATTGAATTGAATTGAATAGATGTAGTTGTTACAGAGGACTTAAAACTTCTGCCGTTGTCAGTCTGTATGAGATGATACTAGGCATTTTAGTTGGGATAAATTTGGTAGTGCTTTTCTGGGGGATATTCCAAGTAGGTGGCTGGCTAAGTTAACCTAGAGGAAGTTGTAAACCTGTTAATAGAGGAACCTGCTGGCTTTGTTGAGATTCAGAAGTGAAGCTCCCCTATTATGAGGTTTACCACCTCCATCTTAATTTACCCAGATTTATCACTTATCTGCCGTCTTTTTAGTACCCCTCTGGTGTCGAACCAAAAGTAAAATCGTAGTTCTAACTCAGATTAGAGCTATATGTAAATGTAAAACCTAGCCTGTGATCTTAATCCAAGGGTTTTTAAGAGTGATATACTGAAAACTTAAAGGGGACATAGAATGAATTAATTGAGTATTGTACCTTGTTCTCTGATGTTAAAATACAACATATTCAATTGTATTTTGTCAAAAATAAGATCAAATGATATTTTACAAGCCTAATTAACACCTCATATTTAAGATGTGTATTGAAATGGGGGTTTTGCCTAAACAATGCCCCACTCTGGCCACCTCAATTGAACTGCAATGGCTTTGTGCTATTTGACATCACTTGTAGGCTTTGTTCTAATTCGCCCATGTTTTAGTGGCTATTTCTAAATGTAAGATTTCCATTATGAAAGAGGGCAGATCCATGCCTCATGTTCATGATAGCTCTTTGACCATGCACAACCTCTCTTAATTCATCAAAGCCAATGTAAAAGTGGTTTTCCATTCTGTGTCTCCTTTAAGATACCATTTACAAGTTCAAGTGTAGCTAACAGCCCTGTGTTGTTTAGCTGACTTTATTTTCTCCTCCACAGAGATTAATTCCAGCAGATGTGGACAGGTTCTTGTGTTGTGGACAGTCTTATCGGACGTTTAGAGATACTGTTGGACAAGCTCTGATGGACACAGCAACAGGCGCTCTGAAAACTGCTCTTCAGGTTTGTGATTGAGACCATGTAAACAAAGTGGTTTAATTAAATATCTTTGGTTTAATGTTGCTGCGCACAGACCAGTATGAAAATAGAAACACACGTGTAGTTGTTTTCTATTTTCTAGTTTTAAAATTTGAAGTTATAGCTACTTTATCAGTCAGAGCAGATCCTCACTATTATTATTTTCTTTTGTTTCCTGTCTTCCAGGCTTCCCGTGGCTCTGGTGCAGATGGCCTGGTGCCGCTGTCATTGGCTGTGTTCAGACAGGTCACCTGTCGTCTCGTGTCACCAGACCCCAACCTCCGTCCAAGACCACAGGTAATTGAAAGACAACATCAATCATCACCAGATTTCTGGTTACTGAAATTTTTTTGTGTGCTCATTCCATGGAACATAATTCTTTCACCACTGTCACATTGAAGATCTTTGAACTTTCTTAAAGCTTCTCAAACTAGGTAACAAATGGTTATAATTACATGTTTTCGGTTAAAAGTGGACTTATTGCTCCGGGCTTTGTATAACAGTTGTTAGGGTGCACTTGTAACAGTATTCAAGGTCAAGGCCAGCTTTTATTATGGTCTGTCTTTCTTCAACAGGAGGTCGAGGTCTTACAGGAATTCCTGAGAACTAACCTATCAGGTGGCTTGAGAGACTTCTGCATTGGTCTGTTAACCAATCGTATTGGAGGGCCAGGCATTCCCCTACAGCTGGTCCATGGGATGTCTGCTCAGCGGCGCACCCTACTGGAGCTGCTGGCTCACGCAGGCAGTGTCCTCCACGGTGGCAACCGGCTGCTCTCTCAGCTCCAGCGCATTGCTTCACAGCCACAGAACATGACAGTGAGGAAACATATTTCTAGATCAATAGCAGGGACAAAGTTTTGCATTTTTGACTTCATTTTAAACCTTTCTTAACAGGGTTTGAAAGGGGGCAAGTACATCTTAGTTTGTGAACACTATTTTTATTTTCAGAACGCATTTTTGCCAACCATGCCAGATGACAACAGCAGTCAAGCACAACAGTGGATGGCAACTGGGGGGAGCGTAAACTTCAAATGTATCGTAAGTATCTCATATTTCGAGGAAAATCTAACTGTGTTTACCTCAACAAATCATGAACTGGGTTGTATTAATGTAGCGTTTACAGAATAGCTTACTGTTTTTGTCTGTGTTAACAGGATGTATCAATGGTCATGTCTCCTTTGTTGGAGAGGTAAGAGTATCTTATTAATTTAGTACTGTAATATACAGTACACTGCAGCAAGAATACATATTAACCGACTAACTGTTTGAATTTCATCTCTGTTCCCCTTGTGTTCTTTTTTGTGTGTGTGCCACCTGTTTTAGTGTGGAAGACCTGTGGCTGTATCCAAATGTCCAGACTGTGGCGCAGCGATTGGTGGTGTTAACCACAACCCTGTAGCTGGATTTGCCCCAGCTGGAGGGGTGGAGGATCAGACGCAACCGGGCCATGTCCTGGGTGAGGCCAGGCAGAGGTCTGAGGCCCCCAACAGAGACAGGCTCTTAGTCCAGTCCTGCCTTCTACGACTCCTCACCCACCTGGCCATGCTGCTTGGGGCAGCTCAGAATCAACAGGTAAGCTAACTAGCATTTAAGGTCATAAGAATCAGCAGGTTGGCTAATACTAGCTTCAAAGCTCAGAACAATCAGTAGGTATGGAAATACTTAGCCTGACAAAACCCGCCCATAATACAAATGTTTATCCCTATCCATGGTCTGGGGACGGTCTTCTGGGGCGCGTTTACATCGGTAGAGAGACAACCGGCCAATAAGTGAAACTGATTACACGAGCTGTCCAATCGTTTCAAGCGAGAACTGAATGCCCCCCCCCCCCCCCGCGCCCTATAATCGCGTCAGGTTAAAGAACCTACAGACCATGAATATGGATGAACAGCAGTATTATGGTCGGGCTATGTCAGGCTAGGAAATATAGCCTTAAAGAAATCATCCGGTGTGAAACTGTGAAACTGCCCTGTTGTTTTATCTTGCTACTATCAATAATTGTGCGAATGTCTGAATTTCGTGCAATGCACACCAAGATGGGGAAATGCCAGCTAACGCTAGCAATGTTTTTGTAAATATTTTTGTAAATAAAGGGAGTTCGTGCAATGATACGTGTACCTGTCCGTGATGTCATCGAGTTTTTGTATAATCACCTGGAGAAGGACATGGAGGTTCTGGAGCACACACTGGACCTGAACAGGGACGACACTGCCATCATTGTTCACCTGGTTCTTAATGCATCAGCCAGAGGTGTGTGTGTGTGTGTGTGTGTGTGTGTGTGTGTGTGTGGACTTTTTTGGACTTAAGCACCTGAGAGAATGCCAGTCATACCCTCTTTGTTACTTACAATTACTCAGTAATTCTCCCTCATGTGTTTGTAGATTCTTACCAGCAGAGAGCCAACTTGGATTCCAGACAGGGTCGTGAGCAGTGGGAGAGGACTGTGTGTGACTCTGTCATCAAGCCTACAATTCAGGTTTTGAAATCATCTTTGCTCTTGTACCTTTTTACCCTTAAAGGAAAGCTCCTGTCAACTGACCTACATCAGGTTATTGACCGAGACGGAATAGCTAAGTTGCATTTATTACATAGTTATAGACTAGGTCAGGGTCAGCAACCTTTTTGCATGTTGGTCCAATAAGAAACAGTCTTAATCTTTTTCCTGCCAATCAACAGGTTAATTGTTTTCAACAGCACATAATCATTGTGCCACATTTTCACTGCAAGTCTTGCATGCCCATCTTGATGCCTCTGGACACATTCTCTCCCCTTCAGGATCTGAACAGGAAGCTGACACAGGCCCAGGAGGCGGTCAGCGCAGACGACCGTTTGGACGGCAGCCCCCTGATGAGGCTCCTCCGCGCCGACCCTCGACCCATGGTGCCCCTGCCCTCCGACTGCCCTACGCATCAGTCCTCATTCTGGAACATTCCGGAGAGTCTGAGCGTGGAGCGCTCACTCAGGTGGTGGAACAGAGCCGTGAGAGAGACATGGTGCCACTGCTCGCCCTCTTCCTCAAGAAGGTACTAAGGTTCTCTCTGCAATGTGTTTGTTAAGTGTATGCTATTATTTTGAAAGATATTTGTGCACTTTGCA
>JAODXP020003097.1:0-104742 GCA_027497455.2 Sardinella longiceps
CAAGCAGGCAACGCGAATGAATAGCTCATGGACAGCACAGATCAAATACACAGTTTGTGTGCGAAACGGGCCTTACTATATATAAGGTACATTGTTGAGACATTGCTACAGCAGTCTTGTATAATGCTCATCTGAGAGAAGTAGACACACGCGTGTCTGAGTGAGTGTGTGTATAAGGTACACTATCAAGGCAATTAGACTCACTTACCGAGCCTTTCTGTAGCCCTTCACCACAATGAGCAATCTGTCACGACCCTCCTCGTCTGTGTTGTACATGTTCAGATTGAACTCATCCTGCACCTCCTCTGACATCAGAAGCATGTATGCATGTACAGAACACTGGGCTGCTGTGAGTTTTTCTCCAGATTTCACCTGCCTTTCAATTTCCTCATGAAGTGAGCTGTCCTTCATTTCAAGCAAGGACAGTAATAGATTCTGGCACCTCTCAACAGAATTGTTTTCCTCTCTTAGAATCTTCTTGATGTACTCAGAGGTTGTGTTGACACTTGGTGAACTCTCCACTAGCTGTGGCAGAAGGCCTGCTAAGAGTTTCTGATTGCTCTCCAGTGAAATTCCCAAAAGGAAACGTAGGAAAAGATCATAGTGGCCATTCTTGCTCTGTAAGGACTTATCTACTGCTGCACTTAACAACACGTGCAGTGAGGATCTAGGCTGAAAAAAGGAGAATAAAACTTCAATTACATTTTTATGCTCACGCATCAGCTGTGCAAATGACTCCAGTGCTGTATCGTTCCCACTCACAAAACTATAAAACACATAGAGGGCTGCCAGAAACTCCTGAACACTCAGATGGACAAAGCAGTAGAAAGATCTTTCATAAAATGTGTGCTCTTGCTGAAAGATCTCAGTGCACATCTCAGTGTATTCTTTAATTTCCTCAACCTCAAACCCACTGTCTCTCAGATCATCCTCACTAAACATTATATTTCCCTTTTCCAGTTGTTTAAAAGCCAGTTCAGACAATTTCACTATTTGTTCTTTATTTCTCTTCAGAAGCTCAATTCTGTTTCTTTCATTCTTCCCATAACACCTCTGGTTCTTCCTGTTTGTCTGTATGATCAGGAAGTGGATGAAGAGTTCAGTCATTGTAGTTGGAATCTCCATGTTGCTGTCAAGAGTCAGCATGTCCTGAACTACAGAGACGAGGATCCAACAGAAGACTGGTATGTGACACATTATGTAGAGGCTTGCTCTTGTCTTGATTTGTGAAATGATCGTCTCGGTATGGCAATTTTTGATTCTCCTTCTGAAGTATTTGTCTTTTTGTTCATCATTAAAGCCCCGTATTTCTGTCCATTTGTCTACATGTTCATGAGGGATCTGATTGGCTGCTGCAGGCCGTGATGTGATCCAGATGAGAGAAGACTCAAGCAGATTCCCTTGAATCAGGTTTGTTAACAAAACACCCAAAGATGATTCCTTTGTCAAATCATACAATTTTTCAATGGAATCAAAATCCATCATCAGTTTGCTTTCATCAAGGCCATCAAATATAAACAAAATCTTTGAGTCATCACATATCCACACATGATTCAAGTCCTTCAGCTTAGGGTAGAGAGACATCAACAGTGTGGGGAGACTGTACTCCTTTTTATCAAGCAAGTTCAGTTCTCGGAATGGAAGCAGAAAGATGAAATCTATGTCCTGATTGGCTCCTCCCTTTGCCCAGTCTAAACAGAACTTCTGTACAGACACAGATTTGCCGATGCCAGCAATGCCAATGGTCATCACTACCCTCACGTTTTTCTCATCAGAAGATTCCATAATAGCATTGCAGTTGATTCTGGTGTCTGTTTTTGTCCGGTGTTTGGTCTGCATCTGAATCTGTTGAACTTCATGCTGAGTGTTGACCTCTTGACTCACTCCCTCAGTGACATGGAGCTCAGTGTAGATCTCATCTAGCTGGACTTTGTTTCCCGAGGACCTTCAAGGATGCTGCAGCATTTTTTCTTCAGTGTAGCCTTAAGTTGCTCACTTACAAACTGTCGGGTGGCAGACTCTGTTTGACAAATTCATGTTTTTCATTAATTCAAGTGGCTACAAAAACAGAAATCAGTTTCAATTTGCTAAACGGAAACAACATCACCAAAAGTTTATCTGCAGGATATGGCTGATATTTAAGAAATATTATTAAATATTTTTATATACACTCACCGGCATCTGTCCTTGTAGCTGCAGAGGCCCTGAAATACATATTCAAAGAGTTTTAGCTTTTCTTCAAACATTCTTTATGTCAACTCTGTCCTCCCACCCTGTTACGTGTGCATATGTGTGTGTTTGTGTTCGTCTTGCCTCTGCTGGCCTGGTGTTTCTATCCCCATCTGTGTCTTGATCTCTTTTGCAAGGTCAACACGCTTCATCTTCTCCAGAATCTTCAGCGTGATCGTTATGGAACCCTCTCTGGTATAGAACCGTACCATCTGTTCTACAACATCTGTGACATCACAGTTCTCCAGCCTACCTGCTGGGATGGGTTTAAACCCCTCTAGAATGTTCTGAGAGAGGTAAGACCTGAACCGGTTTAGTTCAGAAGACAGTAATTCATCCAGAATTGGGCAGAGGTCCACTGATGTTGCCATGATGCTCCTCTGAAATAAACAGATGAAGAAAACCATCACTGCCGATGTCAGTTTATAATGACTATCTGGTCTCTAAATGCAGCTTTAGGGATCTTAAAGGGATAGTTCTGTGGCGCTCAAGCATAGCACTGAGCGAGCGAGGGAGATGTGTGGATGACAAGCATCTGCTCACTTAACAGGGCCTAGCCTACTAAATAATGCTAACTACTAGTAACATGCAACAAATTACCACAAATACCGTAACAAGAACTAGTGCTACTGTTTAATTGTAGATCACAAATCAGTTAAGGCACACCTTTAAACCTGCATTAAACTGAGAGAGATATGGTCGCCTGATATTTAAAATTCTCTATCTCTGGAAGGACGTTGTTAAAGAAGAAATCCTGTCTGATAAGGACCCAGAGTATAAGACCAATCTTTTTGAACTTTGTGTCGGCGTGAAGTTCATTTTCTGTGCTGTGAAAATGGCAAAATATCGCTGGCACATCCCCACCACAAATGCGTCTTTCACCTCAGAATAAACAGCCTAAACTACACCTATTGTGTAGAATACCAATTTCTGTGATATCAGCAATAGGCCTAATTAAATATTCACATTAACAAAACGTATTGTATAAAACCTGTGATATCAACAATAGGCCTAATTAAATATTCACATTAAAAAGTTTATTGTAGGCCTATAAAACCATGCCATCCAAATTTTTTATAGTCTAGCATTTCAGATTCAATATTTTCAAAATGGTGCTTTCAGATAAATGTAGTTTTTACAATTCAGATGACAAGGCCACTGCTTGAATTAAAACAATTAATGAAAAAGGCATGTTGTTATTGATAGTCAATCCATCTCAATCTCTCTTGGAGACATCCCAACCTTGGGAAATTCATTTCAGGGAGGTGTCGTCCCATCCCGACACACGCGTAAACAGTAGCCTAAGCTCAAGTTGCCCTACACCAACAGGGCGTTACAAGTTTTGAATGGGCCATACCATACCATATCATGGGTGGCCAGAGTTTTAATGTTCATGGCAAATGCATTCAAAACCAGCGTGGCTCGCGATTTTTCAGCTAACTTACGTTAATTTTACGCCAGGAAATATTATGAAACACATGGAAATTCTGGCCATGTGTCTGTTTGACATTGAATGTTTAGCGACGGCTTTCTGCAAAGATATAACAATATGATAAGGCCTACGATACAACGATAATGTTACGTTTAATTCACAATGCGCCGCAACTGGCATTCAAGAATGGTTAACTTTGTAGAAACATTTTGTGAAATTACCTGAGATGTGTGACAGGAACTTAGCCAGTGGACATAATAAATTACGAGTTTGTTTTCTTCCTGTTGAAACTCTCTGAAGTCGTGCTGCAGCCTGTCAACGTATCCTACTAGGGTGGGACTTAATGAGCATGTCACATGGTAAGCTATTCTAGCTGCAGAACCAGTCATGACCACAAGAGTGCGCCGTTTACCTTCGTATGACCGCAGAACTTTTGCCAGAGACACGTTTACGGCGTGCCAGAGCACTCCAGTTCTAATTGCAGTTCCACTAGCGGGCGATCGCTAGTCAGTGGGAGATCAATGTATATTACATATTTAGGGACAAAATATCAGAGATTGCATTTTATTCAATAAAAAAAATAATCATATAATCAAATAATCCATGACTTGTGATGATTTTTCCTCCTTTGTCTACTTGTTTGCTTGCAATTGTAATATCAGGGCAATGCTGTAAAAGAGCTTAATGCTCAGCCATTTTCCCCTGCATAAACAATGGATGATGATAAACAATGGATGATGATGATTACTTTTCTCTTTCTGTGAGCAGTCTTTACCCCCGACTCACTATACACTGGCATGCTGCTAATGTCTTGCTGTATCACATGGCAGACACTTTGGAAGGGACTTTACAAATTAACAAAAAAAACATGTTATTTGTGGACTGAGAATGAAGTCAATTTATCCTGCATTGCATGGTTAAATAAATGCAATTATACATTAAAAATTGTATCTAAAGACATGCAACATTTATGGGTTCAGCTCCATAGAAGCCCTCTAATTCTTCACTTAGTCGTGCTACAAGCAACGCCATACTTAAAAATGTAGTATGCTAACGTGCCTGCGCTACTCTGCACACTCTTAACCCCCTGAGCCTAACAGACAACTGTTTAAACCACCCCCACACTGACAATGCCAATACCTGTTGACTTGACTATATGCGCATGCCACCGGGTGATATGGTTCAGACTGGACGCAGGGCAGATGTTTCCCTTAGGGACAGATTTTGGCAATGCAGATGGACTTCCATCACACGTATGATCAATAATGAAGTAAAGGGGCTACAGATGTGTTGCATTAATGGAAACAGCAATGTGATTGGTGCATGTAGGTAGGCAGGGAAGGGGCTTTTAAGAGGGAGAGAGAGGGAGGACGTGGTAACCCATGAAGGCAAGATGGCCTTGGGCATGTCACCGGGTGATATGGTTCAGACTGGACGTGGGGCAAAAATTTGTTTGTTTCCCTTAGTTTCCCTTGGGGACAGATTTTGGCAACGCACAAGATGGCCTCCCATCATACTCGTGATCAATAATCAAGCGATGGGGCTACAGTTGCATAAATGGAAACAGCAATGTGATTGGTGCATGCATGTAGGAAGGGGCTTTTAAGTGTTCCGGTTGCCAGTTCTCAAGGTAGGAGAGAGAGGAGGGACGTGGTAACCCGTGACACAGGGAAGAGAGAGAGGATGTGGTAACCCACAAAGGCAAAATGGCCTTGGGCACAGTGGGAGAGGTGAAGGAGAGGCCAAATTCGGTCTGGAGACAGAAATGGTATTAATAATGGGTCTGGGACAGAAGATGTAACCAGCTGCACTTGTTCTCTGGATGAGTTGTGTCTGCTGTATCATGTTTTTGTGTCCTCTCTATCATTGTCCTTCAACTAGCCTACAAAATGACTGCAAGAGCCTAAATACAATTTATTTAAGATAAAATAATAATTTTACATTTTAAAAGAGTACAATTTCATTAAAGAAAAATATGATTTATAATTTAATGATATAAAAGGTTAAAATGACAGGACTTTTATTGTGAACCTGATGCCCTTTATGTTATGTTCCAGGGACCACCATTGTGACTAAGAAGTCATCAGTGGCCCACTGTCGGGGTGTTATAAACAAAAAGATTGCAACAAACAAGAGAGTTCATTCTTACACTGCATTTGGAGTTATAAAATGATCCCTGTGCTGAAAGCTGTGCTTCTCAAATAAAGTTTTCAATTTCAACCATACTAAGTTTTAACTGGAGCCCATGTCACGGACCCCCTGCAAAGTCGTCACGGACCCCCTGTTGAAAACCCATGCTCTATGGGATGCTTTTAATTTGACATGTAGGATGATTCAGAACACAGCACAGAACTATATGGCTCTCCCTCCCTCTTGCTCCCCTTTGAAACCTGTGAAAGATATAATTTTTATTAACAACTTCATTTGATTTTTGTAATCTTGCTTGAAAGTTTAAAGTAAACAGTTAAACTAAGAAATGGACGCACAGAATCTTTTTAAGTTTTGGATGAGGTAATTTGAGCGTCAAGCTAATGCTCCAACGGGAACATAGGAAACTACATTGACCAATGATTATTAGTTTGCTGTTCAGTCTCAGGGCTTCCTAGTGGACCAACGACCTGCTGGCTCTGCCTACTAGTGCTGTGCTGTGCCTCCTCACTGCTGCTCCCCACTCCAGAGTCGCCACCAACTGCCGTTCTGCTGTTGCTGTGGGTGCCCTCCGACAGAGGCCTGTACAGATCTGTTGTCCACCCTGTCTTCCCAATCGACTGCCTGCCAAGTGTGTGTATCTGAGTGCCCTGTCTAATGTCTTATATCACTGGGATGCGTAAAGTTATTGTTTCTTTGTGTGCCACAGTTGCAGTGTTTTCTCCAGGCCTGGCTGGTAAGGTAGGTAAATGGCCGAAGACGAGATGGGGCTACTTCATGGAACTGACAGAGCCACTCCGCTGCACATATCCCCCCACAAAGACATCTGGGACTAGGATGCCCTAGTCGCGAACAGACTGAATTCTCCTATTCCTGTATGCACTATCTTGCACCTTTACTTCAATAAATTGATTTCTTTCTTGTGTTGGAGTACCTTATTGGTGTGTGTGTGTGTGTGTGTGAAAACCGCTCCTTAGGCAAGCTGATTTTAAAAAGGGGGTGGCCGTAGCAATATTAATCTACCAAGCAAAAGAAGTGGTCAAGCTCACTCACGAGGCAAAAAACCCCCACAAAAACCCCAGGCCTGATAGTCTTTTGACTCTACCACAGATAGAGTTAGGTTTATTTGGAGGTAAAAATTTGAAATATACCAAAAAAAAAAAAAACCCACAATGCTGAAGATTTCGATTAGACAATCAGAGTATAAAAATCAGAAAAATAAAACTTCAAGAGAAATCAAATGAGGGTCAACCTTGAGACACTTTGTAGAATGTGTTAGTAGCAGACTAGCCTGGGAGTTCCCATGCTCCTTTGCTCGCTTATTTCATTTCACTCTGCAAAGCAGCATGGTGACCATGGCCCATTTTCTCGCCTGCTTTCAGTATCCTATCACAGAACAAAAAGGGACTAGTACCCTCCATTGCATTTTACGCCACGGGGTGGCTCTCGTATTGGCTCTAAACTATGTATGGACGCTATGATAGACATTCGTAGCACCCAATAAACGGCTCTGGACAATTGTCAACGACGCTTCTGCTACAAGAGATGCAATAGGTAAGTCTCCAGACTAAATATCACTTGTGATTTTTAGTTTGGCATTCGCCAGGCTAGTAACAGACAATATTTTCTCCTAAAGAGTAACTAAATTATAATTTCTACTTCAAATAGAAGGGAGTTTCTCCTTGCCCATTAGTCATGGGTGCTCCTGTGCTACTGTCTCAAGAGGCAATTGTATTGTATTTGCCACTCTACAAATAAAATTGAACTAAATGTTTCTCCCCCAGATACTTTATCTTTTTCAAAATCTGCCCATATTCCTCACTAAGTCTTTCTTTAAGAAATTAGACTCTATCATTCTTCCTTTTGTGTGGAACTACAAGGCTCACAGAATTAAAAAAGACCATCTTTGCAAGCATAAAGTCAATGGCAGGCTGGCTCTGCCTGACTTCAAGCTATATTATTGGGCCACTGGATTACGATCAATTGCACACTGGCTAGATGACACCCCATCGCCATATGACGGGCTAGAGATGGAACGGGAGGACTGTCTTCCATATTCTATAAAGAGCAGTTGTACTATCTCCTGTGCCTGTCAACAAAGCGCTCTATAATAAAAATCCTATAATTTATGATTGGAAACAATTGAAAAAACATTTAAACCTCAACACACTGTCCTTTTTAATGCCAATAGCAACAAATCCCTCTTTCACCCCTTCCACTCTGGATGGGTCTTTTAACATTTGGAGGGAATTGGGATTGGGTAGCATAGGCAACTTGTACATTGAGGGAGTGTTTGCCTCTTTCCAACAACTCCAACAGAAATACAATTTACCTAAGAGTCACTTTTTTCGATATCTTCAGGTCAGAAATTATGTTAAAACACACCTTCCTAATTTTGAGAGAGCAAAACCAGACAAACTGGAGAGCTTTATTAAGATGTTTGCCAATTCACGCCTTATAATTTCCCAATTATATGAAACACTGCAAAGCATGTGCCTTCCCAAGGTGGTCAGTATAAAAGAAGCATGGGAAAAAGAACTTGGAACTTTGATACCACAGAATGTATGGGAAGAGAGCCTAGAATACATCCATGACTGCTCCATCAATGCCCGGCACTGTTTAATTCAATTTAAAATTCTGCATAGGTCACATTACTCCAAAGTTAAACTGCATAAAATATTTCCTGATGTATCACCCTTATGCGAGAAATGTGACTCCATGGAGGCTACCCTTTTACACAGCTATGGCTTATGTCCTAAACTTCAACAATACTGGTGTGACATCTTTCATTTCCTTTCCTTGGTGTTAGAGGTTCAGATAGAACCTGATCCAATTTTGATTATTCTGGGAATTTCTGAGGAGCTTCGGAAGCTTACAGTAGCACAACAGCGTCTTCTGGCCTATGGCTCTGTAATTGCAAAAAAAACTGATCCTTCTTTACTGGAGGAAAAGGTGCCCACCTTCAAACACTGGCTAACTTTCCACTTGGAAAGAATCAGATTCATCCTAAAAGATAAACTAGGGGCATTTGAAAAAATCTGGCAACCCTTGATCTACTACCTTGATCGATAAGATGATCCTTTAGGCAGTAGCAATGCACTCCTGGGGAGGGTGGGGCAAGGAACTGGGCTTGTGGATTTGGTGGGTCAGGGGGAGGGTGGGCTGAATTACGTATTGTGTCTGTTATGCTTTATATTTTATTTTATTTATTTATTTTGTCTGTGTGTCTTATTGGTTTTGTTTTTCTAAAAGAAACATTTTATGTCTATCCATATTGCTTTTGTAAGGAAATGTTTCTCAATAAACATATTTGAAAACAAATTGAACTAAATGTACATCCACCATTCACAATACAAAGCCCATAATTAATATACAGCACTAGCCATTAAAAGCCACTTATTCTGCACAAGCTTATTCTAACCACAGAATCAGAATTTGATTATAGTGGACCATTAACTGGGCTTTCTGCAATATAACTCCATAATGCTTATTCATAGTAAGTACTCAAACTTTTGCTGATTATGAATTATGATCTGATGATGATCAGGTAGAAAAATATGAATAGGAGGAGGAGTCATGTACAGGTATCACTTGCAGGCAGATTGGGTGGAAATTGGGTTCTTGTATCATCACTGTATGGTGCATTTATCTCTCATCATTGTGTGCTGCAGATTCTCTGCTCCTCTCTCTCAACCCTGAGTCGCTGCTTCTCTCTCTCAGTCATGAGTCTCTGTTTCTCTCTTTCAATTGCCGCTTCAGCCTGCTGGAACATCTCAGTGGTGTAGTATTGTCCTCCTCCATTCCGTGTCACCATCTTATCAATCTTCTCCAGCAGCTGTGTCACCTGAGAGCGATTCTCTGGGTTCCTATTGTCAAAGACATGATAACGCCCCTGGAACTGAGCAATCAAGTATCTCAGTTCTTTATACCCATCTATAAATTCTTCAATCTGTGTTCCCCCCAGTAAATCTCCATTAGTGAACAGCACCATTGTGTACTTGGCTGATTCTCCACCAAGCATGTGCTTGATCATCTTTACTGTGTCCTGCTCCTTCGGTGTGAATCTATCCACCCTAATGACAATCAGAAACACATGGGGACCTGGAGAGGACATTCTGATGCACATTGCCATCTCCTTTATGATGTCTTCATTACTTAAGCGTGTGTCAAACAGGCCTGGAGTGTCAACCACAGACACGACTCTTCCATCCACTAGGTTATTTGTCCTCTGACACTCTACTGTCACAGAGGAAAGGCTCATCTTTGACATAAATTCCTTCCTCCCCAGGATGGTGTTTGCTGAGGCGCTCTTCCCCACTCCACACTTCCCCAGAAGCACAATCCTCAACTCTGAGCCTGTGGAGTAGAACTGGTGGGAAATACAAACATGCATTTTTAGGTTCTGAAAACCTTTCAGCTACCAAAGTCAATTAAAGTAATCTAATACAGCAATGCGAGAATGAGATAAAAGTAGGCCATAAATGGCAGCGGATTTCAGTCAGCCGTTGGTGACCTAAACATGTAAAAGTAAAGAGCACAATGCCCAATATTACCCCCTCCCAATCACATTTTACATCTTTATTTGTGTCCTCCACAATTCAAAATAATGATGCACAGAGGAACAAATTTAGCAGCTGCAATAGATGCACAGAAGTGAATGACTGGCATTGACCAAAAGCAGAGCAAATTCACGCTGTGGGCATTGGACATTATACACAGCATTTTTATTTCCAGACTTCCAATTAAAGATCACATTGAGCAGTATTTAGCTTGTTGAATTGTTTTCAAAAAGCCAATTATCTTGAGGCCACTTGAGACCAACCTATGCACATGGCCCTAGAGCAGTGTTTCTCAAACTGTGGGGCGCAGACACATGACAGGTGGGGCGCGAGACATCTCTTTGCAATTGACCAATGGCCACACCATGCCCCCCAAATTCACAGCTATCATCAGATATGCACATATGACAGTAAATTGTTGCTGTGATGAGGGGTTCGAGATAAATGTGGCTTTGAATTAGTAACATTAAAAATTCTAACATTGACAAAAATCCCAAAGTATTCCTCACGGAGATATTGTGCGCAAATTGAGCCTTCCAGGTGGGGCGTGAAAATTCTCGGCCCTCCAAAGTGGGGAATGACAGAAAAAGTTTGAGAAACACTGCCCTAGAGGGTGCCGAATATGAACACATATAACTGACAATTGTAGCCAAGATCATTGATTTGCTGCACAAGAGGTTGATGTTTCTCTAAGGTTTCCTCCAAAAGGGGATCAAAGTAACAGCCTACTTCAAGGATAAAAACATTTCTATGATTTTCATAAATGAACATGATATCAGGTTGGTTGGCATGTCCAGTTGGAAATGCAGACATATCATGCAATTAAATTCAAATTGTGATGCAATTCGAACATCTGTGGCTTAAAGGAAAAATCCGGCGTGAATCAACACATAGTCCCATTGTTGTATAGTGTCAAGCGCTATTGATAGCCACCTCAATCACTGGATTTCATGCAAGGCAGACTGAGAGAGCGAAACACCAGCTAACACCAGGACGCGCAGCGGAGCAGCGCAGCGGAGCTCCCTCAGGGCGCTGCTCAGTGGCGACTGCAGTGAGTGTGACATGCCGACATGACCTCTGTGTTTTTTGTTGTTTTAATAGTCTATGTCAACGTAACTCGTGTTTTAACCTTAACTAAACTTCAGCACGTATCCTTGTCTTAACTGTCACCTGTTTTCACAGACATCTTTCAGTCCTCTCTTGATCAGTGCACAGTCCCCTTACTATGGAAAACCTCCACAATTATCCCGATCCCTAAGATTCCTAATGAGCATAACCACTATCGTCCTATAGCATTGACTTCACTTGTTATGAAATACTTTGAAAGAATAGCGAAGAAACACATTTACACACACACCCACCAGTTATTAGACCCTCTACAGTTTGCATAACAACCCAACGGGGGGTTGATGATGCTATTATCACACTACTACATCTTGTGTACACACACCTAGAAAAGCCAAAAAAACATGTAAAAATCATCTTTTTCGACTTTTCGTCTGCATTTAACACCATCAATCCCAACACCCTGGCCCAGAGGCTGCATGCAGACTTTGAATTGGACGGAGGTCTGATTCTTTGGATCTCAGATTTTCTGAGTCAGAGAGTCCAACAGGTGAAGGTGGCCCCCTTTTCTCTTCCAAAATTATCACCAACATTGGTTCTCCACAAGGGTGTGTGTTGTCTCCCCTATTGTTTATTTTATATACAAACAAATGTGCCAGTTCTCACCCTGGAACACACTTAATTAAATTTGCTGATGATGCTGCGCTAGTCAGCTTACTTTCAGGGGGTGAACAGGACCATGGCCCAGTTTTAGATGAGTTTCTTGATTGGTGTGAGAAGTCTAACCTCCTTCTCAACACAGCTAAGACAAAAGAGATGGCAATAGACTTCAGAAAGGATAAAGTCACTGTCTGCTATTGGTGGGCATTGCATACAGTCAGTGACTGAGTATAAGTATCTGGGGGTGGTCTTAGACAATAGGCTGAGGTGGGAGCAGTGTACAGACCTGGTTCATAAAAAGGGCAGCAGAGGCTACATTTTTTGAAGAAGCTGGTGTCGTTTGATGTCAGTTGCAAAGTTGCTAAGATGTTTTACAGTGCGTTTGTGGAGAGTGTCTTGACCTTTGGCATCCTGTGTTGGTTTGGTAACGCGACAGAGGCGCAAAAAGGCAGGCTAAGAAAAATAGTAACCACTGCTGGCAAACTGTTGGGTACTAACTTAAATAGCCTAGAACACATTTACAGGGAAAGGACACTTGGTAAAATAGATAAAATCCTAGCAGATCTGAAACATCCACTCTTCACCACCTTTGAACTGCTGCCATCAGGTGGCAGGTTTCGCTACCCTGCCCTCTCTAAAAACCCCTCATTCATACCACAAGCCTAGCCTGGCGAATGCCAAACTAAAATCACAAGTGATATTTAGTCTGGGGACCTACCTATTGCATTTCTCGTAGCGGAAGCATCGTTTACAATTTACCATAGCCGTTTATTGGGTGCTACGAATGTCTATCATAGCGTCTGTACATACCTCGGAGCCAATACCAGAGCCACCACGTGACGTAAAATGCAATCGAGGGCTGTACAAATCCCTTTTTGTTCTGCGATTGGATACCGAAACCAGGCGAGAAAAACGGCCATGGTCACCATGCTCCTCTGCAAAGTGAAATGAAATAAGCGTGCAAAGGAGCATGGGAACTCCCAGGCTACCACAAGCCATAAACTTCTTCAACAAATTCATGAACAGAAACCTTACATTTTAATCACACTACACACTGTCCAGCAGGTCTGAGCAGGATGATGTATGTTTTGCATTATCATTATTATGGATTTTATTTTATTTTATTTTATTTTATTTTATTTTATTTTATTGATGCCATGAGTAGAAGGGATCTGTTGATGATGCTGTCCTGTCCTGTTCAATGTGTGTATGTGGGGGCCATACGTTATGTTTTAATGTGTCAGTGTATGCGAGTGTCTGTCCTCTGTTATCTGTAACATGTCAAGGACACATAAAACAACTTGTGTTCACATGTCCCATTCATTCACTACAAAAAATTTCCCTATGGGGACAATAAAGGACTCTATACTATACTATACTATACAAAATGGGGCATTTCAAAACGAAAGCAAAGTGCTGTTTCGCAAACTCGGTCTACGATACACAAAATTCGATCATTGAGGTGGCTTTCAGTAGTATAAAACAGCAGGGCTACGTGTAGATTCGCTCCAGATTATACCTTTAACTACACGGTTTGTGTAAACTGTCACTGTGGGTAAAAAGATAGAAGGTGTTGTAGTAAAATGTCCACAATCCTATCATGCCTGCTTTTATCTGGAAGCTACAACTACCAAGCGGCTCTCTCTGGTCTGCACATACAACATACATCAACATTCTGCTCCCTGTCAAATGTTCAAACTTTTTATGATGTTGCAATATACTTGCGGTCCTTATCACACCGGCATTCTCCTTTAATACATTACTTGCCTGGTTTTGCCCATTTTATCTCCAGTTTTTCTTTCTCCTTCTGTACTCCCTCCATCTCTTTTTTTCAGTCTCTTATAAAGTTCATTCCAAATCTGTTCCTCTTCCTTCCTCCTCTTCTCCTCCTCTTCTCTTTTCTTTCTTTCCTCTTGTTTCTCCCTCTCCCATTCCTCTCGTTTCCTTTCCATCTCTATCTGCATCTTCTCCTTCTGCTCTTCTTTCTCCTTCAGATGTGTTCTCAGTCGCTCCTCTCGTTCCCTGAACTCTTCCTCTCTTCTTTTCTTCTCTTCTTCTGCATTCTGTTTTGCTTGTTCCACTGCCTTGGTCATTCTCTCAGTCTCAACTTCATATTTCCTTAGAAGGTCTTTTTTCTCTTTTTCTATCTTCTCTTTGTTTTGTTTTACTCCATCTAGTTCCCTTTTAAGTCTCTCATAGTTTTCATTCCATATTTGCTTTTCCTCTTTCATCTTCTCCTCTTCCTTTTCTCTTTTCAACTTTTCCTCTTGTCTCTGTCTTTCCAGTTCCACTCCATGTCTTCTGAACTCCTCAGTTATCTTTCTCTGCTCTTCTTCTTTTTCCTTCATTTCTGTTGTCAGTCGTTTCTCTCTTCCACAGAACTCTTCTTCTCTTCTTCTCCTCTCTTCCTCTGCATTCTGCTTCATTCTCTCCATCTCTGCTGTATGTTCGACCTGAAGATCTTCTTTCTCCTTTCTCATGTCTTCTTTTTCTCTGATCATCTCTTCCTCTTTCTCCCTCATTCTCTTCTCTCTTTCTTCTTGTAGAACCTTCTCTGCCTGTTGGAACACTCTACTAGAATAGTATCCTCCTCCGTTCACCGACACCATGGAGTCAATCTTCTCCAGGAGAGCAGGAACCTGAGAGTGATCTGTGGTTTCTCTGTTGTTAAGCACATGGTATCTCTTACCACACTGGTCAATGAGAGTCATGAGAAAAGATCCAGGCTTCCCCAGGAACTGCTCAATGGGCTTGTTCTTCAGATCATCTCCTCTGGTGAAGAGCACTATAGTGTACTTTACAGAGCTTTCACCAAACATGTTGAGAATCTTGTCTACTGCTCGTCTCTCCTCCTGAGTAAAGCGTCCCACTTGTATGATCAAGAGGAACACATGTGGGCCTGGTAAGACCAGTGAGATGCAGTTAGTGATTTCTCTCTGGATCTCCTCATTACCAAGCTCAGTGTCAAACAGCCCTGGAGTGTCAATCACTGTAATCTGCCTCCCATTGACTTCAGCTGTCTCTCTCTGACACGTGCCAGTCACTGATTCAGCAGATGCTTCTGCCTTGAAGGCTTCTCTCCCTAAGATGGTGTTTCCTGTAGCACTCTTCCCAACTCCAGTCTTCCCCAGCAGTACAATACGCACATCAGCTGGACCTTCTCTGGGACCTGAAACGTAAGAAGGGAAGAGAGATCAGAACAATATCCCAAGTCTAATAATTGTGTAGCCTTAAGCCCTTGGGTTGCGCCTAGGGTGACCACCTGTCAAATCGAAATTCTCTTGGGAGCCTGCCGAGGTACATTGGTCGTGAGTCAATGTAAGAGCGATCAGAACAGTATTCCAAGTCTAATAATTGTGCTGCCTGCCCTGAGTCCTTGGATTGAGCCTGAGGTGACCACCTGTCCCACTGTGCGTTTACAGTACGGCAGTTTTACCCTTTGTCCGGTGACACAAATGTCCCACTTTCCATTACTCCCCAACACTGCCTAGTATTAAACTCTGTATTGAATCTGTTTCTGTCTCTTTTTTACATGTCTGGCTTAACGGCTGCACCAGCTAGATGTAGACAGAGGTGCGCAGAAAAAAAACAAGTGGCAACCACTCCTATAAGACATTGTGCCCTTCGTCTTTTTTGGGTGTGATCCTATAAACTACTGTAATTGTTGTAAAAACTCATCACAACCATGGAACTATAAGTAAAGTGCAATTACGTAATAAATCAAAATTCCCTTGGGAGTCTGCCAAGGTACGATGGCCTTGAGTCAATGTTGTAAGATGGAATAGGAGGAATAAGCTTGACATTGGCAATGCCATTGGAGGAATAAGTTGACATTGGCAATGCCATTCCAGTGCAATTCTCTAACTTTCTTAGCCTATATAGTGTCTCCTTACCCCTCCTGAAGCTCTTGCGGACGGGTTTGCTCTGGCCACGCTTGTCCAGTACAGTGCACACACTGACAGTGTACTCTGTGTCCAGCTGCAGGTCAGACAGCAGGAACTCAACACGGCTTATGTGAACCGTGTTTAGACATTCCCCTCCACAGAACAGGTCCAGAAGATAAGAGACCCGATCCACTCCAGCTGGTTTGGTCCACCTCACGCACACCTGAGCTTCCTGAAGGTCCACACACAGATTCTCTGGAGATGGGATGTCTGGAGAAGATGTCAAAGAGTGCTGACTATAAGCAATAATATTAACTTTAAAGAATAATAATGACTACAAACTATGCTTTAACCATCAAATAAGAGAAGAATTAAGAGTGCGAGAGTAGCCAAGTAAACATTTTAATATTTCGCTTCTCAGTCTCACCTGTTCGCACAGATCTCTCCACACAGGTGCTGGAGTGACCATCTTCAGTGACGGTGGCCACAGTAAAGTGGTACTTCTCTCCTGGAATTAGATCTGCCACCTCCACCTTCAAACGCGGCACTATGAAAAAGTGCTGTTCCTGCCCTCGTCTCCAGGTCACTCTGTATTTATATGAGGCAAGAGCGCCCTCTGGTGGGGACCAGCTCACAGTCACTGTGTGTGGAGTCACTGAGGGGAACTGCAGATTCCCTGGGGATGGAACACCTAGACAAAGAAGTTAAGAGTGTTCAAATTTTTTTTTAACACATTTGAGACATGTGCCTCCATTGGCCTTGTGGGTAGTGCAATTATTCAAGGTCAATTACAAGCCAAATAGAATTACTCATAAACTAATTACCAAACGAATGGAAGCAGAATTACAGTACCATATATGATGATTTTCCTTTTTTACAGATTAATGTGCAAACATCTTCCCCCAATTTCCAACACTACGCTACATGCAGTCAATTGTAAAGACATAAAAGATGAATGTAACATGCAGTGGAGCTGATGAATAGTAGTTGTTATCATGAGGCTGGCTAGTGGTTTAGTCACAGTTATGATGTGATAATTATGAGTCCTTTGCCACATACCTGCTTTTAGAGGTGACATGGAGTCTGTTCCTTCAGGATCCTGTATTTACACAATCACACAGTCAATAACACTATAACTTTTCACTGCAAGGTTCTCCTGTGCTAAAACTAGGTGGAGACATATGGAGACAAACTAAACAAAGTCAACATTTTCAGTTTTGATGAATTAACAGTTGTGATTTTTTTCGGGGGTAATATCTGGTTAAAATTTTGCGTCAACAAAGTAAAAAAAAATACCTGTACTGGATAAAAATAATGTTACCTAATTTATAATTATAAAAAAGTTACCTAATTTATAAATAGCTAATTTACCAGAAAATGACATTGTCTCTGATATACCTGCTCAAAGGCATCATGTCCTTGTATGTGCAGGTCCTGTAGCTGGTGTCTCTCCAGGTCTGGATCAGAGTAGTGAGATCTTATGCAGGTCCCACAGTAGTTATCTCCACAGGTCACACAGGACTTCACTGCTGGCTTTGGGCAGACGTCACATGATATCCCTACAGATGACACACTGCCAAAGGCAAAACAGAAAATATCCTCTTTTTATTCAGCCCTGTGTGTGTGTGTGTGTGTGTGTGTGTTCTGCAAGACGGGCACTCTATGTTAGGGATAATGAACGACATGGCATGCAGATATAGAAAAATAATGCACTTATCGAAGTTCGATAAGTGCATTATTTTTCTATATCTGCACGGCGTGGAGTTCATTATCCCGCTTATACCACTGTTGCCACTTTTGCGCTAAGTGGTTTGGCTAACAATATGCTCGTTTTGATGGCTTGGTGGCTAGCTGATGGCTGACAAGCTAGACTGCAGAACTACTTCTTTCCGCCACACATTGTCTCATTCAAAACTTACCAAGATAAACTTCCGTTACTAGTTCTAATGTACAGTTGCTAAATCAGTCGTTAATTCCTTCTCCCGTTGTCAAGCTCTAAATCCAAAGATTCTCACATGTCTTGGGCTCTGAAAATTCACCATTTCCCATACTTCCAAATGATGTGTAACAGAGTTAAAAACCATCGCGGTCACAAGTTACAATGTTGCTGTGTCATGAACGTCAGTCGGGTCATTAAATTGTAATCCTGTGTTAACGGGACAGTTTATTTAAAAGTCAGAGCGAGTTGGGCGAATTGATATGCAAGTCTGAATATGGACGGAAAAGTGGAACTACTTCATAGCCGTGTAGTTACCTGAAAAATAATGCAAGTTCTATATAGCGCATCACTATAGGAAATTTGACCAAGCAGTGGTATAACAGGAGATATTCCATGATAATGACTGCCTTGTAGAGCGTTATCCCTTATTATATTATTATATTATATTCTTACTGAGCTCCTAATTGCATTGGCTCTTGTGATTTTATGTCATCACCTCACTCTAATGAGTCATGTAAAGTGATAAAATGTGAAATAAACAAAATAAGACGACTATTCTTATATGTCTGACCTCAGCTATAGAGACCTTTATTTGCTTGTAAACATTCAATGAATCTAAACAATGTGCCAGCGAGTGATATAACAATATAATGTCCATGAGTGACTGACATAACATAACATATCTAAAGGCTAAATATAGGTGAATGATATAACATACCTCGATCCAGGCAGAGACGGGGCATAACCGGATTCCTCAGATGTCCCACTGACAGGAGAGAGAACACAGAAAATAGCCACAATTTGAAAGTCATTATTCTGAGGCTGATCTAAACACTGATTTTGCACACTGTGAAATATTTTCATTGTTTTTACCTTTCACAGTTCATCATAGATAGATAGATAGATAGATAGATTCTTTATTGTGCCATAAGGATAATTTTGTGGTGTTTCTACTGCCTACCTTCTTCTTTCCCCTGAGAAGTCAGGTGGTCTCCCTTTGGAATTGTCGCTCCTCATGGACGTCTCACTGAACACACCAGAGTCTGGGCCCTTGGGGTAGCTGTGGGAATGGTGATAAAGTTTTGTACTTATTGGTATCATTTTTTTTCTCCTATCGGCCTCTAATATATTGTGCATCTCTATTCAAAACAAAACATTTACACAAGAGAGGTTGAGGAGATGTCACAGCATAACTAACTTAAACTGTGGATTCAGTTCTACCTGTCCGGCTTGTTTTTTTCAGCTGTGGAGGAGGCAGGCAGCATGGCGCCATCTTGTGGCTGGACTTGGAAGCTCATCTTTAAGGAGCCTCTTCAGACTCGCCTGTTCTCTCAGATCACATTTCTCAACTCACTGAGATTACAGGAAAATGAGTTTAGAAGGTAATTCCATACAGAAAATATGAACGCAGTAACATATAACAGTTTTTCTCTGTCGCTTTGGTACAATTCTCGAATCATGCTTGCTATTTGCAAAACAGTAAGTGCATTTCACAAAACAATTAAGACAAATGGCAAAACACCATGGACTGCCTGCAAAAGCCAGTTTCTTGCTCAAAATCCTTGACTCATCTTTCAAAATAAAATATTTGTGCCAATAAACATGTCAGGCCATCAGGACAAGTTCTTGTGTCATGTGTGGATAAAACAGTCAAATTGTTGTCAGTGTAACAGTGCACACATGAGGAGTGTTCTGATGTAAACTATGGTTATAAATCTTATATAAACTATATTGTTTCGGCGGTAAGTATTGTAAATTGTAAATGACAACCTAGTGTATATGAGAGATTGTTTGAATAGACTGGAGAAGATTCTAAATTACGCTGCTACTGTTTGTAAAGCAATTTGTTGACAAACCATGTCATTGTTCGACAGACGGAAATGAAAAGACATCACTACAGCACTAAAAAAAAGCTAGATGTGAACATAGGACAATCTCATTTGGGAAAAACGATACATGTAGTGCTTTAGAAATTGCAGTACAGTCTTCCTACACCTTGCTTACGTAGATTATCTTGCTTCTAAGCCTCTGTCCTTGGCATATTGTGACAACATGTTCAATAAGCATTTTGAATGTAAAGACTTAGGCTATACGATGAACCAATGCCTACATGTTATGGGGTGTGAGACTATTAAACAGAAAATTGCACCCAATATTTTGCATGGATGTACAAATGTATTTGCAACTTGCTGAGAAACTTTTTTGATGTGCACAAGTAACACGATGACGTGAAGATTGAACAGTGTAGTTTTGAGAAATGTACCAAAGCAGTAAGCGTGTTTTGGGCAACACTGTAAATTGAGAGGTCATCTCAATTCTATCCTTTAATTACTATGAGTGAAGAGTAGCATTTTATGACTTTACAGTTTACATGAAATTATAAAAATGCTACTGACTTGCACAGAGTAAATATTAAGGTACTTTTGCATGACCATACACATTAACTAAGTGTGATACATGAGTTTCATTATTTATAAAGGTAAATCAAGCTTTTGTTTGCAAATTATGTTGTCATTCAGACCAAATAGAAAACAAGCATGTAGGTTAAAGTTGGATTGTTGCACTTGCTTGACAGTCAGCTGCTGTTTCCAAAATACTGGTATGCATTGGTTCTCAAACTGGGGTCCGGGGCACAATGCCAGGCAGGGGGTGCGTAAAAAGTTTGCCACATAAAATTAACTTGTTTTATAGGGATAGTAATCTTACTAAAACACTTTCTTTGGGCATTTTTAAAACACTAGGCCTACTGAAAACTACTTCTGCACTGTCAGATTTGTCCACATACCGAATACTGTTGCATCTGAAAGGGCAAATATTTATTTTGTGATAAAGAGGGGTCCTTGTAAAACAATTGGCTCCATCATCAGGGGTCCCCAGCCCAATAAAGTTTGAGAGCCCCTGTGCTAGTCCATGTGCCATAGTCACTTACCTCAAAAGAAGCTAGTGACCCCAGTAGGCTAAACAGTGCAGCACACTCTCCAGGTTGCAGGTGCTCTTGACTGGCTGAAACTTTATTGAGCCCCATAGGCTGTGCTAATTTTCATGCAATGCATACCACACACTGCTTTCTACAGATATCATGTTATTGTATTGGGCATTGATATCCGTATTGTATGTTTTTTTTTATTTGATCTAAAACAGAAATGGAAAAAACTTCCGTAGGCCTATCCTACAGCCTTGATATCCCATGATCGGCTTCCAGGATATAGCTCCTCGCGAGGCAAAGCCGAGGAGTTACCTGTTACGTAGGCCTATAGCCAATTAAAGGTCGTCGTAGGCCTATCTACTTGGTATTTCTAACTGCAAACGTGTAGGCCTACACTATACATAGACAAGGCTATTCTATTAGTTAGGGTAGTAGGCGTATTATAGGCCTATAATGTCCAGTTGGACTTTGTAGAATAATTTTAGGCTACGACGATAAAGCCGTGCTGTAGGCTACAGGCGACTGTTGCACCCTTAAATTTGAAGCAATCGACCGGAATATCTGGGTGACAGCTTGGCCAAATAACCCCTTCATAAGTAGCATGTGTGAAATAATCTAATCTGCATCATTTTCAAGTAATCCTGAAGTGATGGCAAGGAAGAGGCTAATTCTCCTAAAAACGAAAGTAAAAATGTAGCCTTAAAAATCAGACCAGTTTCGCTATCCAACAACAATAGTCTATAGCTTGGCCACGTTAACTAAAATGTTTATCTGTAACCAGGCCATGATTCATAAAAGAAGACTATAATTAATCTGCTTTCAGACAAGACACAAATTGCAACTCACCAAGAATTCAACTACGTCCGTCCGTCGATGACAAAACAACTACTCCTAGCATAGTCCCGCACCTGTCCACTAGATGTCAATCTTGGAAGACTTTACCCAACCTCATAAATTGTTTGGTGGGGGATGGGTGACTCACACTGCATTTTCCATTAGATTAGTAGGCCAACACAGGTCATGGAAAACTAGTCAACGGCCTCAATTTAAATAGAGGGGGAAAAAAATCCTTAAAATCTAGTCCGAACTTTATCCACCACAATTCAAAGGTGTGGGGTTTATGTCACACTGCTTCAGCTAGCCTGCAGGGGGTGCCAGTTCCCCAACTACCATACAGAGAAAAATACTTTGCAGTGCGGAATTATTTTATTTTATTTTATTTATTTAAAGTGCTTGTGCCGTCCCCCTTGTGTCACAATAAAGTCCCTTCCCTGTTTACCCCTGTCAAAACTGCTACTTAGTGCTGTTGTATCTAATCTGTATGCCATTATCACAGATTGTATTCCTGCGAGATGATTAGTGGTGTTTAGTGGACAGGCTATAGAGATGCGCGGATAGGCTATTATTTCAACTGCAACCATATCGCAAAACTCATCATCTGTCCCACAGCTGTTTGCGCAAACGTGAGGAAAGGAGAGTGATCCAATAGATAGTCATCCAGCCTTGTAACAGAGCGCACTGTCTGTTCAGGAGCCCTCAAAGCGAATTAGACCGAGAGGCAGATTATTGAATTGAATGACAGCTATGTATGAAAATGTGCTATATAAATAAACTTGAACTTTCAATCATACACTAGTAGCCAATCAGAATAAGATGAGGGGGCTGGCTCTGGGTCACTACTTCCTGGAACCCCTCCTTTGCCACCCTGAGGAAAAATTTCTGGGATCTCAGCTATTGAGAAACCATTACTTGTGTAGCCGGAGCCATTCTCACCACCTGGGTCTTGAACTTGCCACTCCGTCAACAACAACTAACCCACCGCATGGGAGTCGGACGCTCTAACCGAAAAGCCCAGATTTGTAATCAAGCAGTAACAAATGCCCAAGGAATTGGGTTGTGAGGATTTACACGTACTGCCACCAGCTAGCGGAGCTAGTTGGTATCCATTACACTTGTTGGAGATGTTTAAATTCAAAACGAATGGATCAAGCCTTAACTGATACCCTACCTATTCTTGAACTGCATTCTTAAAGTCCCCTGATTTGCTTGGGCTCGATGTGATCTGATTAGGGTTGCCACCTGTGTCTGACAAAAATCCTGTACATTCTGTACACACATCTCCTTGAGTTTCGCAGACAGCCCTGCCTCTGATATCAGGCTGGCGCTGCGCTACATGTCATGAGTGAATTACCAACATCCCCGTGGACTTCTACGACCAACCACTTGAACTCTGATGGGCCTATATTATAGGCTTAGGCTACTTCTTTTGTCATTATGTTTTGTTATGTGTTTTTTTTCCCCTCTTGAAGCGCTTTGTGTTGCACCCTGTGTAGTAAAAATGCGCTATATAAATAAAACTACCTTACCTTACCTTACCTACATTTTGACCATGGATTCGACCTTTTTGTTTGTATACACAACAGCGCCCTTCGCACATCTAACCCAAGATAAAATTTAATAGCAGGCTGGTTTATTGTCAACAGTTTTGTTGTTGTTGGCACGTGGGGGGCAGTGTTGGGAGAAAAATGGGGAATAAATAATTAGGTTCTGTTTGCTTTTTAACAGGATTTTTTTTTTTTTTTTCCCCAGGACAGACCATGAAAATCTGGGACAATCAGGAATATCCGGGACAGGTGGCAACACTGGATCCGATGCAAACAAGGCCAGAATCCCAGACTCTCATATGAAGAGAAGTGTAGACAGAGGTCTGGTTGTGACCAGTCTAGATTCAAAGTGAACTCCCCCTCCAACAACAAAAGAAAACAACAAAATAAAAGAAGGTAGAGTCCTCTTTATTGTTGGCATCCAAATAGCCTAAACATGTCACTCTCACATCTGCCCAATGAGAAGCATTGAGAGTTCAACAAGGTCTCTTTTGATTGGTCAAGTCTTAGAAGTGCCGGCCAGATGACCTGACTGGCAGTTGGTGATGTCACAATGTAGATGCATATTTTCATGTCTTGTGTTTTCTTAAGATTTGAACACTGGCAGTGTGAATGGCTGTGCATAGCTCAGATTTGTAGACCAATAGGTTTTGTATTTGATCTCTACGCTAAGGCTGTGTTTGGCTAAGATGATAAGTCTGTTGGCTTACAATTTCTTTTTACAATTGCTAACAAGCAATAACCTGTAATTGAACAACTTTTTGTAAACTCTTAACACAGCAAACAGCACACAAACACACAATTGGCGAAACAATTAATTTTCTTACCAAAAGCAACAACACTGAGTTTGCATTTCAATATGCAAAGAACTTCTCTATTATGCGAACACCTAGCCTGACATAGCCCGACCATAATAGGTTCATCCGTATTCATGGTCTGGAGGTTCTTTAACCTGGCGCGATTATACTGCGGGGGGAGGGCATTCACTTTTGGTTTGAAACAATTGGACAGCTCGTCTAATCAGCGTCGCTTATTGGCCGGTAGACTCTCTACCGATATAAACACGCCCAAGAGGACCGTTCCCAGACCATGGATACGTATGCACATTCGTATTATGGGCGGGCTATGTCAGGCTAGCGAACACCACCAAAACGCAAACAAAGTTGCTCAAAATCAAGCCATTTTATCAAACAGCAACACGTTCTGTCTTTACACAGTGAACATTCAGTCAGTCCCAATACACCAACTTTAATAATGCTAATGCATTATGGCATTTCTGTGGGCTGAATTGATTTGCTCTGTGGGTAGCAATCAGTCGTAGGGAACTGTCATTCATACATTGGTGGTGTCTATCCAATCATAGCCATTGGGCGGGCTTAGCGTTGTTTGAATCGGCTTGTTCATTGCTCGGATTGGTCGTAGCTAGCGCTGGTCATAGCACTATCCTGTTGAATGCAGAAGCCATTGGATCTATCCATCATGGCCAGACAATACATTTTATAATAGTCTGGTTTGTGGGGTAATATTTCCCAGGGTGAATGGCAGTTTTAAGCTGGAAATAATATTTGAATATGCCCAACCAGATCTCAAAGTCTTCTCTTCCACCCAGCCCTTGCCCAATTACCTCAATTTCACTTAGGCTATCAGAGTCACATAAATATTCAGCATTTGTATCTCACCTTGTTACTTGTCTTGGTCACAAGATGGAGCTATTAGACAACATTTGGATCAAACTGGTGCGTCGCCATTCAACTTTTAGGTGGAGGCGTTGGATTGCAGTAAATCATGCACAAGGTTTGACAGAATTTCTCAAATTTAGGCCAGACACTCATGCCTTTATTAATTAAATATACACTTATATGTGACTCTGCACAGCGAAATCAGTCGCTTCGCAGAAGCTTCGTTTCTGAGAAAATTCAAAAAATGGAATGCTTGCACCAAAAAAGTCGAATTTCACATTTCAGCATAATTTGACAGAATAAAGTCTACCCTTTCAGATTGTTGTTAACTTATGCCGAAATTCATACCTTAAATGGGTTAAAAATGTGTTTATTGAGAAAGTGTATCCATTTAGCATTGTACTAACTTAGCTGTCATAGATTTCTAGTGCTAATTGGTTTGTACAGTAAACTACAGCAGGGCATGTGAACATTCGTTATAGATTATAAGAAAAAATAATTATCTGAATGTAAAGGGCTTTTTCATTTTCATAAACTAGGCTAGAAGTAACTTGCAGATTGAGTTGGGGTCCATAAAATTCCTCTAGATGGAGCTAACGTCGGGTGGAGAATCTGACTGAGTTGGAAGCTGGCTAGTCAGACTGGTTCTAAAGTCGGCGCAGCTAGTTGGCATAACTGGAGGTTTAATAAGCTGTTAAGCGTTCGGTAGTGCTATAAACGGCACAAGCCAAGTATTAACTGTCTGCTGATTTTTCTGCTTCAAGGACATCACTCAGATGAGGGACATGACAACCATAAATCCCATACTAACAGCTGCATCCACATTGCATCGTTGCATAGCCTAGCCTACTTCATAGCAAAATACCAAACCATCCACCGGTGAACGGTGAACTTCAAGTTATATCCATGTTATATCCATATTTCGTGTAAAGTCCAAATAGGGGTATTCCTGTCTTGGTTGCATGTTAGATAAGTAGGCTTGATATCATTTAACTGGTTTGGTTGGACTAGTAGCAGAATTAATTCAGCTGAGTTCACTGATAGCCTTATGTTCAAAATAGCTAGCCTAATAACTCCCTTGCAACAAGCTAATAAACTTCAGCGTTGTTTTTCTCCGCTTTTCAATTTCTCTGACTTGCAACATTGTAACACTTTGAACGCTCCTATCTATGTCATTTGTTGGCCAATAGTATCGATAGTGGTATCATTTGAAAGGTTATTTTCTTGCCTTTCACGTGAATGCAATAACTTAATTTTGAAAAAAATGCCAATGCGACTGATTTCGCTGTGCAAGGTCACATATGACTAAACACAGCTATCTGAATAAAAGTTGTAAATACTATGCAAAAGTACACTCCAGGGTGACACACAGGCTACCGGTATTTAAGTTACATGCTCCCTGTGGTGTTGAATTACAGTAAAATTACAGTAAAAATGATCCATTGGAATCATATTGAACACACTGTGTTGCATGAGATCATTAGACCCTGATTGCAGGTGCTCTTGGTATAATAGAGGCTTATTCCAATTCTTAATTCCTACTCTCAAGGTCTTCATATAGATGCCTCCTTGTTCTCGCAATAAATCTAGACACTTCATGTAATTATTCCAATCAATTCAATTTGTAGCGCTATACAGACAGCACCAGGAGGAGCATCCAGAGGCAAGGTAAGACTTCCTTCTGTGAAATAATCCATAATATGGCCTGCTCAGGAAGTTATGTTGCACTCGCCAGCAGAAGAGCAAAGGCGAGATGTAGGCCTCGTTGGCCTACTACATCTTATGACCTTTCAAAAGTACCACTTTGATTTTCATTCCTTAGAAAAAACACCAAACTACCATCAATTCAATCGTTTCAACACTTCTGTTCTGTACATAGAGTGTCTGCGCACAAATTTTTTATGACCCTATTATAATTGTACTTAGGATGCAGGCAATCCTGAACTGACATAGTGATTTGTTGCGGTACTCAGATAATCTAAGATTTACATTCTCATAGTTCACAGCCATTTTCGGAAGAGTTTCTGCTGGGTGCAGGACAATGGAGAAATTATGTCTGTGCTTGTGCTGATGAAGGCGTCCCATCATCAATCCACTTTCATAATATGTCATGTAATATGAAATGACTCACCAAAGAGTTTCTGCAATTCAAAGCGTTATTTTTAATCCGGCCCATGGAGCCTCTCTCGTTTAGCCAAGGTAATTCAGATTTATAGGTCCGATTTATCAAATCTGTTGCATTCAGAAACACAAATCCCTCCTTTTAAGCAAGAGAGTCGGGTTACTGGTTTGAGACACAAATTTATCGACATTCATCAACCCCCATCAACCAGTTGACTGGTAACACTCAAAATCTAAAACCCAATGTGGCCCTTCGGCCAAAATAATTGCCCACCCCTAGTCTACTTCCTGTGGAAGGGCTGGGTGGGGTTTTTGGCTAAAGTTGAAGTTCGTTATGGTTACAGTAATGTTGTTTCTCACAATATTGATAAGGCTGGTATCCTGACTGCTTGTACTGAGGCTGTTGGCTGTAGTCAAATAAATGACTTACAGATAGTGTTTAGTTGTTTTTTTTCAAGTGTTATGATTGGCCAATGAGATTGGAAGAAAGACAGGATGGAAGCTAGATAATGATAAATATTTATTTGATCATATCATACATATCAAACAAAAATTACATGTAAAAATAAAACTTTTATTAAATGCAAAAGCAGCCTACAAATCCTAATCCCAATTTAAAAGTCACTACTGTAATAGTTGGGTAGACATAGTGAAAATGTGAAAAATTTGAACTTAATTATGATCTCTGGCTGTAGTTTGGAGGTGCAGCTGTCTATACTTGTAATACAGACACAAGCCAAAGCCTATGACTGTAGGGAGACTAAGGAATACATCAGTGTCTTTATCCGTATTATTCATCAGTATTTGTGATGAGCCACATTGTGTATTCATGAGTCAGGATACTTTGAATGACAAATGCATGCAATTCAGCATTCATACACTACAACACGGTAAGACATCTTGAGAAGCATCTCTTTTTTCAGCGTCTTTCTTCACTTATATATTTTCAAACTTATTGTTTCCTGTCTTTCCAAGATTCCCAGCCGGATGGTATCTCACCACCCCTTGGAATTTCTTCTTGTAGTGAAATTCCAGATCCATTTTCAATTGTCACACAAACCACTTCCAGTACTCCAGCTCTGTGGGGACATAATCAATTTCCCATGTAAAGTAGCATATCTTCCTCTTGCTAATTTGTGCTTTATAAAAGGTATTTTCTCTTGATAATCATTGTAAAAAAGGCAGTCAGATCTTACTAAGGTTGAACAGAAGCCTAAGATAAATTGATCTGTGTGTTCATAGTAAGTACGAGTGACGCTCCTTGGTGGATGTACAAGAGCTCTGTGATCTCCATCATGATTCTCCATTGTACAAGTGCAGAGGGCTGTGCAAAAGGGGCACTGCTCCCAGCAGCCCTGACATAACTGATCAATCAGAATGTCATCAGGTTTCACTCTGCACATCTCCATCTTCAGGTCAGACACACTTCTAAAGCTTCCCTTCAGCTCTTCAGTCACAACAGGAAGGCCATCTTTTGTAAATGCCAGCAGAAGTCGAAAATCAGTGACATCATTAATGCTTTCAGTACCAGTGTTGGGAGTAACGAGTTACAAAAGTAACTAATTACTGTAATGCATTGCTTTTTGTGGTAACTTGGTGATGTAAGGCATTACAGAAAAAAAACTGGTAATATTTCCCTCGGTACAATTGTCAGTAACTCAAGTTGCAATGCATTTTTTAACTTGGAATGAACTGGTGTTTTTTTCCCTTCATACAAATCACTGAGAGGTCAGCAAGGGTAAAACATTTGCTGTGCCGGACTTAATGTAGAAATTTAAAGTCTCGCTTGTCACTCTCAACATTGATAACATTAACAAACTAATGAAGGTCATAGGCTACTGGGGGCCCGAAGAGTAACTTAAATGTAATGCAACAGTTATGTAACGCCTTACATTTTCAAAACACTAATATTGTAATGCAAGGGATTACTTTAAAATGTCAGTAAGGGACTGTACAATATTTAGAGGGGGGGGGGGGGCGGTCGTCAGACGATAGGGTTAAAAATGTTTTGCCTGGCCCTCCCCCCTGGTCAATTTTTTTTTTCCAGGGGCCTCCCCCCGGCTCAAAAAAATTCTCCTAGGCCCTCCCCCCTACATGAATCAAATAAAACTGGTCGAAAAATGACGTTTAAGGTTAAAACGGCCAGCAAATGTCATAAGCACACACGGGTAGCCTACACACGCAGCGCTGATCTCTACAATAAGTCATAAGTCATAAGTCATAAGTCAGTTTATTTATATAGCACATTTAAAAACAACAGAAGTTGAAACCAAAGTGCTTCACAGGGTTAAAAAACAAACAAAAAAACAGGCACATAAGTGCTTCCAATACATAAATAGTTCAAAACACAGAAATGTATAAAAGTTCAAAAACAGCTGTGACATTCACTCCTGCGCCACACATGAGCACCACCCCCTTCCAACAATAAAGAAAAATAAGTAAAAGAAAAGAAAAATAATTAACAACAGAGAGATGAGACATCAGGCGTTACCAAAAGCAAGTGTAAACAGATGGGTTTTTAACAAGGATTTAAAACTGCCAATATTTGGGGCTGACTTGATGAGAGGTGGGAGGCTGTTCCAAAGTTTAGGGGCAACAACTGAAAAGGAACGGTCTCCTTTGGTTTTGAGGCGAGTAGGGGGGACTGACAGAAGCCTTTGAGAGGAGAGAGACCTTGGGGCAGAGCATGGGGTTAAAAGTTCAGCAATGTAGGGTGGAGCAAGGCCATTTAGAGCTTTAAAAACAAAAAGTAAAATTTTGAAATCAACTCTGAATTTGACAGGTAACCAGTGCAGACGGGCTAGGATTGGGGAGATGTGTTCCGATTTCTTGGTACCTGTTAAAAGCCTGGCGGCAGCATTCTGTACTAACTGTAGTCTGTTTAGGTTGGCCTGAGTTAAAATTGAATATAAGGAGTTGCAGTAGTCTAGGCGGGATGTAATAAAAGCGTGAATGATTGTTTCAAGGTCCTGTGTGGAAATGAATGATTTGAGTTTGGCTATGTTCTTTAACTGATAAAAACCACCCTTAACCACACTGCTAACCTGCTTGCCAAGGTTCAGGGAGCTGTCCAGGAGAACACCAAGATTCCTAACCACGCTATGGACATTACTAGAGAGGGGACCAAGAGAATTTGAGAGTTTGGTGATGGAAGTGGGGGAACCAAGTAGTAAGACCTCAGTTTTATTGTCATTAAGTTGGAGGAAATTGCCAGCCATCCATGATTTAATGTCATTTAGGCAGTCTAAAAGATTGCTCAAAGAGCAGGTGGCATCGGGTGTCACAGGCAGGTAGAGTTGGGTGTCGTCCGCATAACAATGGTAATTAATGTTATGCCTCTGCAGGATTAACCCAAGGGGTAGCATATACAAGGAGAAAAGAAGGGGACCTAAAATGGAACCCTGAGGGACCCCACAATTTATGGCCACTGAGGAAGAGGAGCAGTTTCCCATCTGAACTGAAAAAGTTCGGCCCTTCAGATAGGATGAGAACCATTGTAAGACAGGACCCTGGAGGCCAACACTATCTTTCAGGCGAGCTAGAAGGATGTCGTGATCGATGGTATCGAAAGCCGCACTGAGGTCGAGGAGGACCAAGATGGCTCCAGATCCTGAGTCAGTGCACATTAAGAGGTCATTGACAACCCTCAGTAAAGCAGACTCTGTGCTGTGCAAGGCCCTAAAACCAGACTGGAATTTGTCGAAAATATTACATGTGTTTAAATGAGAGGAGAGCTGGGTGATGACCACCTTTTCTAAGACCTTGGATAAAAAGGGTAGTTTGGAAATGGGACGATAATTCTGTAGGTCATTTGGGTCTAGGTTAGATTTTTTTAAAAGTGGCTGGACAGAAGCCTGTTTAAGACAGGAGGGGATGGCACCAGTAGCCAGAGAACTGTTGATTATGGCTAAAATCAAGGGACAGAGTGATGGGAAAACGTCTTTTAGAAGACGGGAGGAAATACTGTCTGTGGGACAATGAGTGGACTTCATGTGGGAAACCACATCAGACAGTTGGACCGGAGTAACTGGAGAGAAATGTTGGAAGGTGTGTGATGAAGAGGGGCTTTCAAAGGGGGTAGAGGATAAATTGGGGATGTTGGCCCTGATGTTCTCAATTTTGTCTGAGAAAAACTTCAAAAATTTCTCACAGGATTCGTTAGAGGGAGGGGGGCATGTAGGACCTCTGGACTTAATAGCCTACTACAATAGCCTACTACGACTTGTAGGTAGATGCTTCAGAAAAGGGGAAAACATGTCGTTTTATGTGTGGTTAAGAATAATATCAGAGTGGGCCTTTTCTACCTAAAAATAATAAAGATTGCTTGAACACACATCGGTAGGCTATGCCTGGTGAGTTGTGTGATCATTCTGCAAAAGTTCTGCCTAGGCACATGCCACCATTCCGACATTGACGTCTAATTGCCTGAGTGTTGGTATTTCAAGTTATAGCATAGGCCTACGTCCCTGCACTCCAACATTTTTTTTTCTTAGTCGGAGTGGCAGCATGTTTTTTTGCTTTTTCATGCTTTTTCAACATATCCCCATTCTGACATGAGGCAGTCTTGCCATGAGAAAGCCAAAGGTCCGCCTGTCATTATTGAAAGCCAAAAAACTGTGAATTTGTAGCATAGAGCCTATTCAAATGGATAAAAAAATAAGATTAAAACTTAACTTTATCTACATTGTAGTAAAGTGCATTGTTAGTTATCTTAACGCGTTAACAGTCCCAATTGTCTTCACTGCTGTTTCATGCAGCAACACAGGCTGCGCCTGAATTTATAAAGCAGTTAGGCCTAAATGGACTTTTTATTTATTTATTTATTTATTTACGGTGACCTTTGCGTAGGCTATGCTATGCCTATTTCCATAATGAAAAAAAACATCACCCTTAATTTCAGGGAGCTAAAAAAAAATTCACGCGAATCACAGGTTACTTGCTATAAAATGCGCTGGTTTAAACACAAATCCGCGGTCTGTTCGGCACTAATGTCCACGTTTCACCACATTATAAATCAAACAAGGTTAATATCTTAACGAAAAAATATACTGGCAACAACAAGTAGCCTAAACTTGGAGAAATTTTATGGATAAGCAAACGTCGGGTGCATGGCTTTCATTCTCCACCAGTAGACTCAGCATATAGCCTATGTGGCTCGGATAGCCCCGGTCCAAAACCTCTGGATGTAGGCTAGCCTAACCTTAGGCCCAGTCCCATTTCTATCACTTCACTATCACTTCCCCTCGATTTTGGCCCTAACACTCGGTTTGCGCGTTCATGTGTAAGTGTAGGGTGTCCCAATACTTTCGGGACCGAGGGATAGTGGCTTTCAGCCCTTCAAATCGCCCCTTCAAACGGAGGGAGGTCGGGTGCAGACTTCGAACGAAGTGAAGTTGAAGTGAAGATGAAATTACCCACGATTCTTTGCGAACTGCGTATCGGTACCCGATCTGTGTCCGACTGCCCGAGCTGTGTCCCGTTCTCTCAGCTCTGGATAAGAACTTAAAAAATATAGCTACTATTGCAATTAAGCATGTATATATATATATTTTAATGTTGGGATATCTTAGTTTGATGTAAATTCAGTTGAATTCCGCACTGGTGTGTTAAAACATGACTATTAGAAAGATCGATATTTTTCAAAGTGCGCAAATCTTTCACCAGAATTACCAGAGCCTCTCATGTGGGTGATGATAATTGTCGATGACGGCTTTTGAACAGTTTACCCCGGTTAAGAGCCTTATATCCGTTCAGTGTTAACGATAGACGCATGAAACAGGTGAAGACGTTTTTATGCGAAGTGCTGTCCCATTTATTAGGGGAAGATCGCACTTCTCACTACACAATCGAGCGGTGTCTCATCTTGGAGGGAACTCGAAAACGAGTGCTAGTGTTAGGGAATAGAAATGGGATTGGGCTTTAGACTATTATAAAGGGACGACGGGCTAACCTTTTAAAATATCGAAAACGGATTATTGAGCAGGGGAAAAAAATATCATGGATCAGGAAAAAAATATTTTCCTCGACCCTCCCCCCAGGCCAAAAAATTTCTCCTGGGCCTTCCCCTAAGGCTTAAAAAAAATCTCCTAGGCCCTCCCCCCGGTAAATATCGTACAGTCCCTAACAAGTAATAAATAACGCATTACAGTTTTGCAGTAACTTGCCCAACACTGTTCAGTACTGACGAGATTGGTACTTGTGACAGGGCGCATAGCCGCCACCGTCACCGCAGCGATGCGCTGCTTACCTTCAGAGACTGAGTTTATGCGCAAATGTTCTCTTGTATGAATCATGTCTATTTCTAACAGTTTAAAATCATGAATTTTCTTCTCACTATTATGTTAAAATAACCACTCATCAAGGGTAATTTACCCTTTTTATTTTAAAATCATACAGCAGTTAAAAGGTTTAAAAGTTGGATAAGTTCCTCACCTCCATTCAGCAGTTCGTCAATTGTTTGAGTAAAAGAATCGCGGAGTCGAATTCCGGGTTTAAATAGGCAATGGCTTCCGGGTTCACAGGAAGTGAACCCGCAATTAGGGCAGTCTGTTTGCTCTCCTGACTTGACTAGTCTCTTGGTCATTATTTTATTTGTCTAGACAATGTAGCTCCTTATGTTATTTTGATTTGCTGACTAATATGTCAATTTGTTTTTCATTTTGAAAAGTTTTTTTTTTTAATATTTTATTTATTTTTTCCTTATTATCTTTATTGATATCCAAATAAAAATCCCATCTTATCCAAGTCTTCCTGAGAGTTACATCTTTGCTCTACCCGCCTCGACACATCTACCCTTAACAGTACTGTACTCAAACTCTTTTTCAAGCGCTTTTGAGAATGTGATCAACTACATACTTTACGAACATCTCTGTTTCTGGCTGCCTCAGTGGCTACCTGTGCTGCCTAAAAAAAGTAATTTGATTCAAGCCTTCAATCTGTTCTTTGATTAAATACAAAGAGACTTTCCTATGTCATTGAAATTAATCAAGACCTTAAAGTCCTCCTTATCTGCTAGTGATGGAATTCTTAAACATATAATAGTTGCTTGTTTTCTTTTTCTCCAGATAAAAGTGCAGATCATTTTCCTCCATGAATGTTTGGTGGAGCTGAATAAACCGCTCAGCTGCTCTGTGACACACGTAAAGCGACAGATCCACAGTAAACTCTTTCCTGACCTCAAATCTAGTCCTCTGTGGTTTATATTTCTTCACATGTCTCAGGGCTAGTTGTGCTATCTCCTGCATGTAACATGAACTGTAGCCCTTCACTGGAACTGGTTTGGAATTAATCAGCTTGGCACTGTCACTGCTGACATTCTGGATTAGTTCCCTTATTGAAACTTGATCTTCAGGGGTTAAACTTTTGGGTCCCCAGAATGATGTTTTATCTCTCCATCCTCTCTTCAGTGTCACATAATCAGTGTAGTCACCAACAGTACTTATTGATCTGTATTTTCCATCATTATTACGGTCAAGCAATAAGCCATATTCATAGATTTCACGGAGGATGTTGATCATATCCTGTCTTATGTTGATTTCTTTAATGGGTGATATGCCTCTGGTTAAATCAGAGACCCATCCACTCCACATAGAATCAAACGCTCTCTTCAGTTCAGCCTCAGTGTTTCCTTTGTCCTTCAGCTTCATGGCCAGTTCTTTGCTCTTCTCAAAAAGCGTCTTCTCAAAAATTTTCTTCATCATGCAAGCATTTCTTTGTGAAATGAAATCATTCAGTTTTTTTGTTGTCTTTTCAACAAGTTCATCATTTAAATCCACTATTTTCAATTCAAATTCCTTCCTCCACTGAATCATGATCTCTTTGTCTTTATCTCTTTCAAAGAATTGTTTCATTTCATTTTGAACTTTTTCCCACGCTGTCTTGATTTCTGCTATAAGTAGTTTTTTCTCTATCACATCTTGTAACTTATTAATTATTCTGACATGCACTTGGTCCTCAATTTTCAGCATCTCACATCTAAGGCCTCGTTCAGATTGGCATCCCAAATCCGATTTTTTCATATCCAGATTGTATCTAGAATTGATTTCGGGTGGTCTGAACAGCAGAAAACCACATGAATTCCGATTTTTCCGAATCTGTTACGCCCTACATACCCATGTGGTGTCAATTGCGATTCATATCGGACATGCTGCGATCTGAACAGCTTTTCCACATGGGATAAGATTTCACCGTGTCACTTGCGTCATTTGTCACGTGACACAAACATCAACACGTGGAATGCAGATGGACGGAAGTGAGAGATCAATGTTAATTCTCCTTTTAAAAAACAGTGTCGTTTGCTATAACAACGTGTCAGTGCGCGTTATGGATTTGCCGCAAGTTGGAGTTTACCTCGCGTGTGGAAAGCAAGGTTTACCTCGCGTGTGGAAAGCAACGTCAGTGAAAGTTTTCAACCACGCATCAGAAAGGCAACTAACAGCTGTGCTGGACTGCATTGATGCACTGAAATAAAGATGAGTAACTTTATTCTTCCATCTCTGATACTTCCTTGTTACTTGTAGCTGTGTGCTACGGCCCCACTTAACCATCTGAGAGAGAAACAACCAGCATTCTACCCTCCGCAGGTTTGTTTATTATTTGTGGGCATGATGCGTTGGGGTACCATAGTAACCCACGTGGATATGGCAGGTGATTAGCGGACATGAAGATCCGATATGACAAGCAATGTGAACGCGGTCGATAGAGAGATCTGATGTTGATCAGATATGCTAAAAATCAGATTTGGAGTGCAGTCTGAACATAGCCTAAGAGTCCAGGTCCATTTGCAATACTCCTCCTCCAGTTTTCTGTACACTGAAATCTCCAGAGTGTTTATGAAGCTGAACACAAAGTTCTCATTCAGCAGAGCATTCCATAGATCTTCCAGATGAACTTTAAACTCTGTCAGTTTAAAGCCCTTGGATTGTGAGGCATATGAAAGAATAGTTTTCTTCAGGTCTTGAATATTCTCACTGTATGATGGGTTTGGTGGGGCCATGGGTGGGCTGCCCTCCCACAGCTGGGCAAAGTATTTCACATCTTTGTTTATGTCAAATAAAATGACATCACTGAAGCACTCTGCATTGCAAACTTCCTCTTTAGCAGCCAACTTTGTCATCTCATCCAGTTTCTCCTGCAAGCGTCTCCTCCCCTCCATGTTTTTCTCTCCAGCTGTGACATCTGAGACATTCTGATGCACAAACATGCAACTAGGATTCAGCCTGACCTTCTTCATCCTCAGGAAGGCCTGAACAACTATCTGAAGAATGTCCTGCATTTCAGAGGGGTTCTCTCCAAACATGTTGATTAAAGTCATATTTCCAAGACCAACTACAAATGTAGCAAGCTCATTGTCATGGTGGACTGTTGACTTCCCAGCCAGTCCCAAGGCTCTAAGTCTCTCAGTATCCACAACCAGAATGTAGTCAAAGTTGAGTTCTTCCTTCATCTCCTCTGACACTGTGATCAGCTGCATGATAGCTCCTCTGGTGCATCTGCCAGCACTGACTGCAAACTGGAGTCCAAACATGGCGTTCAGCATGGTGGATTTCCCAGAGCTCTGGACCCCCAGTACTGACAGCACAAAGACTCTCTGGTCTCCCAGTATGTTGATGAGTTCATCTAGAACAGCAGTAATCCAGACCAGAGGAACATGAGCAGCATCTCCATCCATCAGCTCCACTGGGTGTCCAGAGATCATTAGTTCTGCAGCCATCTTGGGAAGGCCAGGTATGGTTATGCCTCTAACGTATGTCTGTGTTGATTCCCATGCCTCATAGATTTGGCCCATTTCTCTCAGAAAATGCTCAAGCCCATATGTTGCTGCATTCAGTTTGTCTAATATATGTTCCATTTCCCTTTCTACTGTCCTTAACTTATCTGATTCATCAGGTCTCCTTTTCAACTCAAATACATGCTTCCATTTGATGTAATATTCTTCATGAAGTTTAGAATTTGCACCTGATGTGAAATCATCCAATAGGCTGGTAGTCCACTTGAGGAAATACTTTTCTCAGTGGCAGACAGCAACTCCAAGATTTGAATAAAGAGCTGTATTACTTCACTCACTCCTTTTAGTGGGGGCACGAAGGACCCAGTCATTTCAAATTGATGCAAAAGTTTTGTTTTCACTACCAAATTGAAGAAAAGGGTCTATGGAACAATTTTGGTCTGAGTGTCAAGCAACCAGATAGAGAAAAAAATGTTTTTTGGCCTATTTTCCAAAATGGCCAAAATCGGAATTATGCATTTTTAAAAAAGGTCTTCATTGTCATACATTTGCCATGTGGCGTTATTTTCATTGTTATTTTAAGTCAATACTGTGTGGAGAATGAGCTATTCAAATATTAGGGTTCAGAAAATTATGGTATGGTGAAATTGAAAGATGGCTGCCAATTTTCATATCTTTTTCAACTTCTATGGAGTATGACTGCTATAGTGGGGCGTCGAAGGACCCCGTCAATTCAAATTGATCCAAAAGTTTTTTTTTCATTGCCAAATTAAAGAATAGGGTCTGTAGGGGGGGGGGGGAGTGCATGGCAAGTTTTCTGTAAATTTTTGTTTAGATATGCTAATTAGGTAAAATCCAATTAAATATGTGCAGAAAATCTGGGCATTGGAAAAAGTCAGGTTCGAAATTCTTCTTTTCATTTTGTTGAGACATTAAATTAGACAATATATATATGGAAGAGATTATGGATATCTTACTTTGTAACTGCCAGCAGCCTTAAAAAAACGGATTTCTGCCCTATTTTTAAGGGCGGAAATCATTTACCAAAATGATCAGAGTTGAGTTACTCATTTGCATTCTGAATCTCCACTTCTGTATCACCTACACCAAACTTTTCAGTGTCATACCTAACTATATTTTGAAGACTTTTACAGAGGGATTTGTTTATTTATTTATTTATCTCTCTAATCCTGAATTACATGACAATATGACATGACAATGTGACATGACAAGGTACAGTATATGGGCCTGTTGATGCGTCTTTGTGGGGAAAAGGGGGACTTCTGTATCACCTATATACACCAAACTTTCCAGTGTCATTCCAAACTAGATTCTGAAGATTTGTACAAAGTAATTTGTTGATTTACATTCCTAATCCTGATTTATATGACAGTTTGGCCTTACAAATAGGGCGAAAATCCATTTTATAAGGCTGTTGGCCAAATTTTCTGATAACAAAGCAAGATATCCATAATCCCCTCGGTAAACATTTTTTCTAATTTAATGTATTAACAAAATGAACAAAAAATTTTGAACCTAACCTTTTCCAATGTCCAGATCTTTCACTTTAAAATGTATGCAAATTTACACATATTTAATTACATTTGAGCTAATTAGCATATTTAAACACAAGATTACATAAAACTTGCAATATACTTTTTCTCTCCTATTTGTGTGAGTAATCAACTGGTGAAGTTTCATGGTAATACCTGCAAGTTATTTTTTTTTACCCTATTCACCTGTAATATATTGCCTTAAAAAACACACCCGATTTACATAAGGGTGCAAATATTTCATCAGTCTGCTTGACACTCGAACTAGAATTGTTCTATAGACCCTTAACATCAATTTAAAAGTGAAAATAAAACTTTTGCATCAACTTGAAATGAAAATGAAGAATTACATTGACACCGTACTCCACTATTTATCATTCTGGGCCTGTCTTATTTGTCTCTTTTTTTTTGTTTCGTGTCTTTTTGTTCCAGTATGTCTCCTCCTCTCAGTCTGTGCAATTCTTTGTTCTCCTGACTCCAGTCATGCCACAGTTTCCCCTGACAGGGCAGAAATTTCTCTTTGACTTTAAATGGACTTTCCTGCTTCAGCAGCTGCTTCATTCTCTCAGCAGCATCACGTCCTACTCTGCATTCTGCTCTCTCAGTGTCCACTTTGATCTCTGGGTAACTGGACACATTCCCAACTTTAAAAGACTTTCCTGAGAGATTCTGTTGAATTGCCTTTCTTAGGTCTGCTGACACCTCAGCCTGATCTCTGTTCTTTAATCCCAGTTTATATTTGCCTTCTCCTATTTTGCTAATGGGGTCTGCATCCTCTGTGAGAATGCAGATGACCGGTGTAGGCACCTGGAGGAGCTCATCCATAATTGTGGCCATACTACTGTTATTTTCATCCAGTTCAGGTAATAGAACAACATTTATTGTGGCCATGTTATTCAACATTTTCCTCTGAACAGGACAGACTGCTGCATCACCATGGAGATTGCAGAATGCAACACAGTCATTGAATTTATCTGGTTTTCCAGAGGGGCAGTACCAGGCGATCTCCACCACTCCCTCCATCAGGAGTCTGGTTCTGCTGCTCCCTGGGCAGTTCCTGTGGAAGAATGTGTTGTGGTTCTCATTGATCAGGCTGTTCATCAGCTGAGACTTGGATGAAGACACAGAGCCCAACCTGAAGAAAGCCACCATTGGAGTTTCTGCTTTGCAGACTGACAATGTGACAAAGTGACCTGAGCTGTCGGTTTTCTTCCAGCTCTTCTTGATTTGCTGAAATGTCCAGAGAGGAAATTCAATCTCGTTGGTGAAGGGGTTGGGTACAAGCAGAGGCAGGGCATACTGACACTGGGAAAGTTTAGTCACTATGAGCTGCTTCAGGAAGTGATCAGCACGATGGAACACTGCCATCTGGACATCCATCGGATGGATCTGGGCTGGTTTCTTTCTAGAAAGGGGACTAGAACCACAAGAAACATTGTTCTCTGACACTGATATGTACCTTGCATTGTAATCTACTGTTAACAGCCTTTGTAGGAAAACATTAACCATCTCTTCATCTCTACACGCTTCCGGAGGATGGACAGATAGTGAGGTTATTTTAAGGACATCTGCCAATGTGATTACTCTTTTCAGATTTTCTTTTTGTCTTTCCCATTCCTCAATTGTTCTCTCCAGCTCTTTCTTTTCCTTCACAAGATTTAGTTTTTCTTGTTCAATTCTTTTCATCTCTGACTTGTGCTCCACTTCCAGCTGTTGTTTTTCTTTCGCCAGGTTCCCCATCTCCTGCTGTACTCCCTCCATCTCTTTTTTCAGTCTCTCATAGCGTTCATTCAGTTCATGTTCTTCTTTCTTCCTCGTCTTCTCTTCCTCTTCTCTTTTCTTTCTTTCCTCTTGTTTCTCTCTCTCCCATTCCTCTTGTTTCCTTTTCATCACTGTATGCATCTTCTCCTTCTGCTCCTCTTTCTCCTTCAGTTCTGTTTTTAGTCGCTCCTCTCTTTCCCTGAACTCTTCATCTCTTCTTCTTTTCTCTTCACCTGCATTCTGTTTTACTTGTTCCACTGCCATGGTCATTTCCTCTTTATGCTTCGCTAAAAGTTCTTTTTTCTCCTTGTCTATTCTCTCTTTGTCTTGTTTTACTCCATCCAGTTCCTTTTTAAGTCTCTCATAGTTTTCATTCCATATTTGCTTTTCCTCTTTCATCTTCTCCTCTTTTTTTCTCTTTTCACTTTGGAGATGACCCTTGTGAGGATGGCGTGTCGGTTGTGACTGACTCAGCTCTGGAGCCAAGCTGTACAGACCAACAAGTTTCAGAGTTGGTGGACTTGAGTTGTTTCTTTAATTTTTATGTCTTCTGTTATGTGATTGCTACTTGTATTAGCTCAGTGTTGCGATTTTGTACTGGGTGCCGTTATCTTTTCATCATCTTGTGCCTATTGTCTGCCATCTTTTCAGTTGCCCAAGATCCTGAGAGGGATGTGTTCTTTGTGCTCGTGTCTAACCATCCTCTGCAGGGACCTGTTGGGGTTTTCGCTGATGAGTGCATAAAGCATCCTTCTGCCAATGTACTGAACCATGTCCAGGGGTTTAGCCCTCACTTTTGTCCCCGATGTGCTTCTGGTGAGGAAGTGCTAGCGAAATCAATGTGTCTGATGCAGTGTCTTTCTCATTCCCAGACTGTAGCACACCCTTGTAAGGAAGGCGAGCAGGTGTTAACCCTACTTTCCATCATGGACTAGTTCAGCCTTGTTCCGTCTCGTCATGGACCCCCCCCCCCCCCAATCGGGTGTATGTTTTGCTCTGAATATTGGCTAGTTCATTAAAAGTATGGTCCCAGTATGTGTTGCCTATGTGAGGTGTTTGTCGTAACCTTTGTTTTTCTTAGGTCTTTGCTTTGCATCTCCTGTCTCTAGCGTGGATGATTGCGTTTAACGTATCGGAGCAGTTACTCAAGATTCATTATTTTGTTTTTGTCTGTGATCTGTTCTCCTCTTTTGTTTCCCCAGTGTTCATGGATCCGGTATGTTGGGGTGGCATAGAGATGGGGCCGGGTCGCAGAGGGTCTTTTCTTCCTCTTGGGGAAGGAGGTGTGACGCCCCTCTGCTCCCCCTGCAGGCTATCGGGGTTCCTTGTGCTGGCCAGGCGAGGAACTCCATTTCCCAGTCTGCTTTGGGCAAGGCCAATTGGGGAGATTACCCACACCTGGCATGCGGTGTGGGTATATAACCACCCCCATTCCCAATCCGGGAGATCTTCCACTTTTACTCATTTTTGACCTGACACCCTTTTTCACACACACACCACTTTGCAGACATTCCTACTTATTCACATATGACCCACATGCATACAAACACTACCTTTTCTACCCCTAGACATTCTTTTTGCTTACTTTAAATAAACTTCTTTTTGCTTAATTTTTGAACCCATTGTGTTGCGTTTTGTGTTGCGCTTCCAAACGAGCCAGGCGTAACAACCGGGAGCAAAACATGCCACATATCATCAGTCTGTCTGTCTAGTCACTGATCCCAAAAAGAATGCTCCTTGACTCTCCCCTTCCATGTTGGGTTCTGTTGTTACTACTTTTACCATCTTTGCCTTAAGCCGCGTACACATACATCTTTACTCGCTCGTCGCTAAGCGAGGAGGGACAACGTATTGTCAATGAGTTTGAGCGATGCGAGTAAAAGGACAGGCAAGTAGCTACCAGCGAGGCGATGTGGGCGGGTACGGAGATAAAATTATTTTAATTTTCAGCGATGCGAGTAACCAATGAGAATGGAAGATTCCATTGATTGACAATTAACTGAAGCAGCGAGTTACATGGAAAACTTATGTTTGTAGACAAAATATCTCTTGTTTTTGCAAACTGTGGTTCATAATATATGTGAAACATAATAAATGAGTGAACTGTAAGCATTTTAAACGTAACGGCATGCACAGGCGTGTGGTTATAACCAGTGTTGGGGAAGTTACTTTTTAAAAGTAACTAATTACTTTACTTTAGTTACTGCTTTGAATTGTAATGACATTACTTTACTCGTTACTAATTTAAAAAAGTAACTTGTTACTTTACTCGTTACTTTACTTTTAGCCCATAACTTGAATGAACTTGCTCTATTTCGCTGGCTATAACGTCATATGTAGGCTATCCCCTCAGTCAGACTAGCGACTAGGGCTACGCGACCGGTTTCTATTCATTGTCAAAGAGAGCAAGCGACCAGCGATAAATCGCCCGGTGGGCGGGCCCAGAATAGACTTCAAGGCTATTATATGCAAATGAGGAGCGATGCGACTCGGCGACAGCCAATGCGAGTGAAGCCGAGGTACTCTGAACGAAACTTTCTCCCGCGTACCATATAGCGGCGCTAACGACAACGATCTCAAACTTGGGCACAAACTAAAAAGTTAGGGATTCATGACTTCATATTTTTGAAATCGAGGTATCAGTGTTACTAACGACATCGGAAAATGTTGGTTTTATACACAAAAAATACCTGTGTGTTGATGTACGATTTTCTACCAAGTACCTAAGTTAGCAACATGCTACCAACGAATGACAGCCCTGAGTCGCTTGGATTTGTAGCTAGTCTGACTGGAGGGTATGTCTCCCTCTGACCCTTTTACAGGCAAAGGCAGCCTTCTCGCGCTGAAAGTTTTCATCAATCCAGTGAGCAGTCATTCCGAGAACTTTTGTTGTTAGCACTCCATATATCTGCCGTTGTAGAAACAAATTCTGTGGTCTCAAATGTCTTTTTGAGATCCGATTCGATTACAGCATAACATTTGCTCAAGTAGCTCGAAAATGTTTTTCCGTCTGATATGGGAGCTCGCGTTGTTGGTATTTTGCTTAATGTTCTCCTAAAACGGGGGGATTCTATTGTTGACAGCGGAACCATGTCCTCCACAACATAGGCTGCAACTAGATTATTTATTTCTGCCTGCGATGTTACCTGTCGTAATCCTGCCTCTCCTGATGTAGGCTAAGTTTCGCCTGTTTGGGTGCTGGAGCAGTCTCATCATTACCGGGACGGTGGCTATGGGGATTTTTAGCCACCAGCTTTGTACGACTGTGCTGTCTGGCCAAGTGCTTCGACAAATTGCTCATTGACTGTGTAGAAGTGGAAAGCTGTTTATCACCAGGACATAGCGAGCACTTAACCGACATGTTTTTGCCTTTGCAGGCAACTACCTGAAAATAATGCAAATGCCAGTGTTCTCCATGACTTCTCTCTCTTCCATCTCCCTCTCATTGAATCAATCGATTTCCACAGCAAGCAGTTAGGCACGCATGCGCCACTAATAAAAACAATGCGGTTTTGACAGCAATTCATGTTGGCCTACCGGTAGCTCACTGATTTAGCCTACTTGTAAATTTGTTAATTTGAATGTCACTGAAAAAAATCGTGGGTAACGCTGTACCGAACGTTACTATAGTCTAGTAACTGTAATGACGTTAGTGAAATTTGAACTGTAATGCGTTACGTTATTAAGTTCCTGACAACAGTAACGAAATTACACTGATTATAACTTGTAACGTGTTCTTCTCCAATACTTCGGCAGTGACCAATAAACAAATCGATACCTTGGTAACAAGCGAGTGTTTCTCAGCGAGCTAGCTAGAGGCGAGGAGCGAGTAACGACGTATGTGTACGGGGCTTTACTTCGTCCACTCGACTGCTTTCAGCCCTATCCGCGCTCTGCATCTTGATCTGCTCGAACTGGCGCGCGACTTGAATCGCCTTTGCTAACGTCAAGTCCTTCTCCATCTGTAATTTTTGTGACCCTTCACTGTCCAAAATGCCAATTGCTATGCGATCTCTGATTTGTTCATCCTTAGTGATGCCATATTCACAATATTTGGCTAACTTGTACAGATTCCTGACAAATGACTCGACTGATTCTCCTCCCGCCTTCTGAGTCCTCTTGTATAAACAAGCTCTCTCATGAATGACGTTGCGCTTCGGCACAAAATGATCAAACTTTGTCATTACTGTATCGTAGTCAAACTCCTCGTTCTCGTTAAACTCAAAAGCATTGTAGATAAGCTCACTGTCTCTACCCATCGAATAAAGAAGCAAATTCACTTGCACCTCACCACTCTCCTTATCCAATTTCGATGCTATGCGAAATCTTGCAAAGCGTTGACTCCATGCTGGCCACGCCGCAGGCTGTGAAAAATCGAACGGCTCAGGTGCGTTGAATTTCGGCATGTTTCAGACTCAATTCCTCACTGGTCTGGCGAAAAGTTCTTCAATTCTGACACCATGTCATGATGAGTGAGACTCCGAATAACTTTTACTGTAGTTTATTAACAGATATGAATCCTAGAACACATTAGGTCCTGGAGCTAACTTAACCGTGGCTTTTCTTGTGTGAGATGTTTATTTCAGTTACCGTTACCAGGTTACACAGTGGTGACGTCATGCATAGGCTCGTGCCAGACTAATCAATCCTAGATTGACAGATAGCTAGACATCACTACAATTTCTTTCTAAACAGTTACTAAATTACTAATAATTACTACAAATAGAAGGGAGTTTTTCCTAACTTGCTTTGCATGGCAGTCTGATGCCAAATGTGATGCCCAATGACAATGAAAATTATCTCCATCCATGCTAGTAGTTTTCAGAATGTTTTGTATTCACATTCCACAGTTTGTAGCTTGCGGGGTGGCGGGTTCGAGACCCATGTGCGGTGCGGCTACACATATCAATGTAGGAAAAAATGTTGCTGTGGAAAATTAAAATAAAAATCATTAGTAATGTGGGACCATTGGGCCTAATTTTCAACATTTTCTGTGAAACAAAAACATAGGGCTGACCCCCATTCAATTTGTAGAGCACATACAATAAAATTGCCTCACGGCACTATGGCTTTGTAATAACATACACAGCCATTTTCCATTTGCTACCCAGTAAAAGGCACTTATTAAGTTCTGTGAGTTTATTCTACCAATAACTGGGATTTCTGCGATATAACTTCACAATATATATAGATAGATATGAATTATGATTCAATGGTGATCAGATAGAAACCATAGAGTAACACTGTTGGAATTGGAAATTGTCTCATCACTGTATGGTGCATGAATCACTTTTACGATTCTCAATAGTGTAATATCCTCCTCCATTCCGTGCCACCATCATATCAATTTTCTGCAGCAGCTCTGTGACCTGAGAGCGATTCCCTGGGTCCAGATTGTTAAAGACATGATAACCCCCAAAACACTGAGCAACAAAATCTTTCAATTCTTTTGAACTGGTTATGAGTGGTTCTATATTTGTTTTCTTCAGTCTATCTCCATGAGTGAAGAGCACCATTGTGTACTTGGCTGATTCTTCCCCAAACATGCGCTTGATCCTCTTCACTGTGTCCTGCTCCTCCTTTGTGAATATACCCAGCTGCATGACAATCAGAAACACATGGGGACCTGGAGAGGACAGGCTGATGCACTTTGCAGTCTCCTTTATGGTGTCTTCATTACTGTAATATGTGTCAAACAGGCCTGGAGTGTCAACCACAGTCACGTCTCTTCCATCCACTGGTCCTCTTCCCCTCTTGCACTCTTTTGTCACAGAGACAAGGCTGAAGTCTGTCATAAAGGCCTCCCTCCCCAGGATGGTGTTTCCTGAGGCGCTCTTCCCCACTCCAGTCTTCCCCAGCAGCACAATCCTCAGCGCTGAGCCTGTGGAGTTGAACACAAAGTTATTATGCTGGTGGAAAACAGAACTATGCATTTTAGGTTCTAAAAACCTTTCAGCTACTAATGTCAACTGATTTAAAAATAATCTAATTTATCAATAGCAATCTGAGATTGACCTTTTTGGTTTTGACAAAAATGGGCCAAAAATGACAGCAGACAGCTGTTTGTGACTGTGACACCCCGGCTTTTCTTATGCATTACACTACACTGACATGCATATCACTTAGTTTTACCTTTCCCTTGATTTCCATTTACGGACTCATGTAAATATCTTTTTTACTGACTCAGATTCAAACTCAGACTCAGGTTCAAATTCTCATTTGTCCCTAATGCCATTTCATTGCTAAACTCAGATCTTCTACCGCTACATACTTGAGTGGTCTTTGATGATCCTGAGGTATTTTAAGAAACTCCTTGTGTATGTTATTGTTATGCTCTTGTACACATGGCAATGTATCTGCTTGCACACTCCTTGCACACTGCACTTTTTGGTTGTTTGTTTGTCTTGTCTTGTGTTGTATCTGATTTCTTGCTGCACAACCATTTGCCTTTTGAGGACAATAGAGTTGAAGTTGGGTTGAGTTTTGTAAATAAAGATCACTCCTTATTATCGCTCTCTCCCCCTGCTACCCAGACACACACACACGCTCTCTCCCTGTCTGCCTACCCTTCTTGCACATATTGCTTATTTTGTATTGTTACATGATTTATTTCAGTAGATAGGCAATGAACCCGCTTTAGGGGGGCCCAGCTTGCAAGAGGTTCTACAAAGAATCTGCAGATGTGGTTTACTATTCAGTACTTTGAGATGTTGTATCAGAAAGGTCAAAAAAATGACTAAAGACCCCAGCCATCCCCATCATGGTCTGTTTCAGCTACTACCATCTGGCAAGAGATTCTGTAGTCTCAGAACCACCAGACTACACAACAGCTTTTTCCATCAAGCAGTTAGACTGATTCACGATTGGCAGCCTAAATCTTGAATCTTGAACCCCTGCTTTCATTTCATCGCCCATGTATTTATCTACAGTACATACACTCCACACTTAAGCAGACACACACACACACACACACACACACACACACACACACACAGTCTACAGGCTGCTCCTCTCCCCTGCTTTCATTTCACCCCATGTGTAAAAACACACACACACACACACACCACAATTAAACACACACACACACACACACACACACACACACACACACACACACACACACACACACTCCCTGCCATTTCAGTAGGGATCAGGCCCAACACACACATATACACACACGCACATATTACAATTAAACACACACACACACACACACACACACTGCTGACTCCATGAGACTGTGAGCTCTCTAGCAAAACCCAGCATGTGTGCACAGACTTGTGCATGTTGCGGTGAAGACGCAGGTTTTCAATACAGTTTTCAACACTTTATCCAGTTGAATGGCTACAATCCAAATCAATGATGAAGAACAAATATGAATATGAATCTGTCTTACATTTCACCAGCCCCTTCTTCAGCATGACCTCTGAACTGTGAGCAACACTGTTGGGGAGAAATAATCATCATCATCATCATCATCATCATCATCATCATCATCATCATCATCATAAACTCAGTGTGTGTGAGAGTATTAGTTTAGTTTAGTTTAGTTTTCCTAAAAAAATCCCTATCAGATGACATACCTTCACTTCATAGATAGATAAACACATAAATACACACAGACACTCGCTGCCTAAAAGCCAGAGGCCTTCTACTGGAAAAAAAGAAAATGGTTATTTATTTATTTGACTTTAAAAAGAAGCTCCTTACTTGACTTTAATTTTTCCATCAGACAGTTCTGACAGCATCTGAAGTCCTGTGTCCCCTGGGTGATTATAGCTCAAATCAAGTTCAGTAAGGTGGGACTCAGGGTTTGATGTCAGCGCTGAGACTAGAAACTCACAACCTTTCTGTGAGATGAGACACCCACACAGCCTGAAGCACACAGAAAGACTGGTAAGATTTGTCTTGAATTAGGATCATCACATAATTCAAACGTTTTTGTCATATTACTCACTGTGATATCTTTGGAGCCGAGTGTCACTAATCATCACAAATAATAAATCTTTGGCTAACTGCCCTTTATTGTAGAACAAGTTAACAGCTCATGGCTTCTGGCTCTCTTCTCTGCTCTAGCTACATTGCATCTAGCTTCCATTATATCCAAGAGCGCTAGCTCCCTCTACAGGCATTACCTATTAATGCATTCACATTCAGTTTACCACACTCACATAATGCTTTAATTTTATTAGTCAGTCAGATGAACACATATCTCCTTCATCATGTTTAAACAGTTCCCCACGTCACCACAGTAACTATAAACCCATGTTGGGCAAGGTAACCATACGCTAAATCCAACAATGAATAGGGTGGGTAGGTAGGTAGGTAGGTACTTTATTGATTCCCAAGGGAACTGATCTCGCAAGCTTCAAGTCTTCACTCGCAGCTCAGTCTGACTACTCTCCATTGACGAGAATTTGGAGCAGTTCACCAAATGAATGTCCAATCAGCGCTGGCTTTGAGGCGGGTTGAGGTGTGACGCAACGAGAAGCGAGTCAAAAGAACATTTACGTATGTTAGTACGTCATATGCTTCGTTGGTCTGATTGGTAGATTTGGCCCGTCTATCACCAACATAGGCGGTGATAGACAGATGCCTTATCCAATCAGCCGAAACTAAACTAACAAAACAAAACAAAAGAACCAAAACTACTTTAGCGAGGAGCAAGTCCATCTGGCGGAGTCAGGTTAGCTTAAGACACCACACATAACATACACTACTGTACACAGGATGATAAAAAATAAATCAACAAATCAACATGACTAAATCAACATTACTAGGCAAAAGAACAGTAGAATCCAAATACTGAAGATAAATTTTTTTTTTCATTGTTTTGTTGACTGTTTTGTGCAGGGTATTTATGAAGATGAGCATTTCATAATGAGCTCCATCTGACTGATAAGAAAGAAAACGCTTTGACTCTCAACCTACTTTTTTATGTCTTCAAGACGCTGAGGACGGCATAGGCCGAAATGCGTCTGTTTTGTACACATTCTTGTGATATATTGATATCTTTAACAGCCTAGCTAGATCCCTATATTATTAGTAGTTAAACAGAGCCATCTAGTGGTGATCTGTTGTATGTTGTAATGCCCGGATGTTGCCCTTGCGTGTCTGTTCTATGAGTTGAAATAAAAGACGTGCAGACGTGTGGAAATGAGCCTCCGAGTCACCTTAGCTACATTAATATATTAAGCTTGCAAGTTAAGGCAAATATATTACAGTTATCATTTCAAAAAGTTTATTAAGAGTCAAAGCTTGACTTTCCCTTGTTTTACGCCTCCAAACCGACTTGTTACTTTAGTTGAGCGCAACTTTCTCCCTCTCCTCCTCCGTCTAAAATCATTCCATTTAGGCTAAACGATTAAACCAGCCAGCTAGGTAGGGAAGGCTGTCACAAGTGAATAACCAACTCTATGAGGCCAGCGTGCACGTTTTAGAAACATTTTGGTAACACTTTCTATGAACCCAGTATTCATAGAGCATTATACATGCATTCATAAAGGGTTATAACACATTCATAGTCTTATAACTAATGACATTAGTGTTCATAACTGTTTATACATTCTCATGTCTATGTTCATAAAGCTTTATAATGATATTTTATAAGCCTTTAAAACTTGAAGTGTCACAAAGCATTATAATGCTTCAATTGGTTATATTTGTTTTTATATGTCTAATTTGTCATGCCGCATAATAATGAGCTACAAATGCTCAGTGCATACCCTAAGTAAAGTAAGATCAGCACACAATTACTCATGACAATGAATAAGGCACCATAACAGACACTAAGGTCAAGATTCAAGATTCAAGTGTTTATTTGTCACATACATAGTCTACTATTGTAGGCTAGTAGTGAAATGGCATGGAAAAAGATAGATTAGGATACAGGAATAGATAGGCAAAATAAAATAAAGCAAATATATAAATAAGATAATAAGATAATATTAATATTGTGGAGAAGACATAGGCTACATAAAGTTCATCAGGATAGGCTTATCAAGATCCGCCTTCGATGATCACAGGATGGAGGAGAGGGTCGAGACGTGTAGGCTGGTGGGACATCTCTCTCAGCAGAGATGGGGACAACGGCAGCCTCCGATGTAGCCTAGATCTTGTTGTAGGCTATGTTAGTTGAGCGATCAGTCAGCAGGCGGCCGTAGATGACATTTTTGGCCCGCCAGCGCAAGGTGATCCAGCTCGACATCGGAGACAATCAGGGGGCAGCGGCACTTCGGATGTAGTACTAGCCATCTGGCTACTGAATGATGTTGGTCCAGCTTTTTCAGGCCAGTGCCGCATCTCACCCTCATGTATAGTCCTTCTCTGCTGGCTACACGTAGGCTACAGCACCATCAGCTGAATACGAGCGCTTGTTAGCCCTCTCTCCTCACGCAAACAGGTATTTAGAAGCGCTGCATTATTTGAATATCGGAGCAGACGCATACAAGACAGCCACAGTCCAAAATGTCTAAACGAAACAAACAAACAAAAAAAAGCCTTATAAAAAGCAAACGGATAGTAACAGAAAATAAGAGGTAATGTCTACAGCACTCCACAAGCAAAAATAAAAACCGGAAACAACGGAAAAAGGGTGAAAATAAGTGAATAGTCCCATTACTATCACTTCACTATCACTTCTTCTCGATTTTGGCCCTAACACTCGGTTTGCGCGTTCACGTGTAAGTGTAGGGTGTCCCAATACTTTCAGGACCGAGGGATAGTGGCTTTCAGCCCTTCAAATCGCCCCTTCAAACGGAGGGAGGTCAGATGCAGACTTCGAACGAAGTGAAGTTGAAGTGAAGATGAAATTACCCACGATTCTTTGCGAACTCAATCAGCTAAACAAAAAGATTGAGTGTCGGTACCCGATCTGTGTCCGAATGCACGAGCTGTGTCCCGTTCTCTCAGCTCTGGATAAGAACTTCAAAAATATAGCTACTATTGCAATTAAGCATGTATATATATATTTTTTTAATGTCGGGATATCTTAGTTTGATGTAAATTCAGTTGAATTCCGCACAGGTGTGTCAAAACATGACTATTAAAAAGATCGATATTTTTCAAAGTGCGCGTGTCGGTACCGATCTGTGTCCGAATGCACGAGCTGTGTCCCGTTGTCTCAGCTCTGGATAAGAACTTCAAAAAGATAGCTACTGTTGCAATTAAGCATGTATATATATTTCTTAATGTCGGGATATCTTAGTTTGATGTAACTACAGTTGAATTCAGCACTGGTGTGTCAAAACATGACTATTAAAAAGATCGATATTTTTCAAAGTGCGCAAATCTTTCAACAGAATTACCAGATCCTCTCATGTGGGTGATTTTCTCAATGATAATTTGTGGATGACGCCTTTTGAACAGTTTATGCCGGTTTAGAGCCTTATATCCGTTCAGACGCGTAAAACAGGTGAAGACGTTTTTACGCAAAGTGCTGTCCCATTTATTAGGGGAAGATCTGCACCTCTCACTACATAATCGAGGGGTGTCTCATCTTGGAGGGAACTCGAAAACGAGTGCTAGTGTTAGGGAAGAGAAATGGGACTGGGCCTAAGTAAAGTGGCATGTTTCCCTATCTCAAAAGGACAAAGAAGGTTATAATGCTTTTTGAGACTTTAAGTTATAAAAGCTTATATGATAACATTATAATTCCTTATGAAAACAGTCATGAGAACATATAATCAGTTATGCATTCTAATGTCAGTAGTTATAAGCCTTTATGAATGCATTATAATCCTTTATGAATGCATTTATAATGCTCTATGAATACTGAGGTCATAGAAAGTATTAGCAAAATGTTCTAACGTCAGCTGCGTGGTCATAGAGGTTCTGAATGCCCATAGTAATGCCTTGGTTTTCTAACAAGTTTGTGCATATGAAATATTCGACCATTTAGACTTAAGTTAATAATACCATTTAATACTGCACTTTTCTTCCCTTACCAGCCGTTGCCATTGGTAAAAGTAACTAATGCAATATCGATGAACTATAGCTCATATTTGGCTGATATGTGTATGTGTATGTTTCTGTCTTTGTTTTTTATAGCTCTAAATTGTGTAATTTTACTACGTTTTGGTGGTAGCATTAAGAATGTAAATATTACAATGTTAGATAAGCTCTTTGGCACGTAGTCTGCTGCATAGTTTGCAGGTATGACACACACACACACACACCTCAACTCCTCCAGCTTACAGCGCTGGAGTCTCACAGTAGTACACAGTTCACAAGTACACACACACACACACATACATACACACACACCTTAACTCCTCTAGTTTGCAGCATGGATGTCCGACAGCAGCACACAGCTCCTTCACTCCAGAATCCCCCAAGTCATTGTTGGACAGATCCAGCTTCTTCAGGTGGGAGTCGTCTGACTGAAGCACGGAGGCCAAAGATGGACAAGCACGGCTTGTGAGGTCACAGGCAGCAAGTCTACAAAGACACCATTCGAATGAATATAAATTGCTCACATTTGTTGAGTGAACCCTGTACATGTGCAAACACTTACTGTATATCGTCATGCAACTTCATCAACATCATCCTTGTATAAATTCTTAATGATATTCCAGTGCATTAATGAGAGTGTTTGTTGCGATGTTTTAGACAACCCACTCCATCTAGATATTCCAGCACAGGGCAGTATGACTACAGTGTGTTAACTTTACCCACTCAGTTTAGATATCCAAGCGCCAGGAGTAGGTACCATTTGAATTTATTTTTCATTTCATCTATTTATTCATTTAACCCCCTCTGTGGAGGAAAACTTTATTTAAATGAAGCGAAAATATTACAAAGGAAATTGTTACATCCATCAATGAACAACTTAGAAATTTCAATGTTGTCCTACCGCCACCATTTTAAAAAACTTCGGAGTGCCCGTGATGCCACCCCAAACCCCATGGATGGGGAGGAAGATGACATGACTAACCTCAGTGTCTTCAGTTTGCAGCTAGTGTCTTTCAGTCCAGCACACAACAGCTCCACTCCAGAATCCTCCAGCTGATTAAAGCTCAGGTCCAACTCTCTCAGCTGTGAGTTTTCTGACTGGAGAACTGATGATAGAAACTTACAGGTATATGTACTGAGATCACAGCCAGCCAGTCTGCAGTCAGAGGACAGACACAAGAGAACCAGTCAGTAGTTAGTCAGACCACACCCCTGTAGACAGAGTAGACCACACACACACACACACACACACACACCTCAGTAGACAGTAGAGAGGTGGTAGATTTCCCTCTGCTCCCTCTACTCTCTTTCACATTACAAAGACACTTAACTACTCTCTCTCTCTCTATCTCTCTCTCTCTCTCTCTCTCTCTGTCACATTGGTGAGCCACAGGGATCTGCACTGAGGTTAGTCATCAGTCACAGTCACAGCAATCAATGAAAGCTCAGGAGTTTTACTGCATATGTGACACTAAACACAAAGACAATTACTCTGGACATCAACAATTCAGTCAAACACAGAATATTGTCACATGGATGGGGTGGAAGATGACATGACTAACCTCAGTGTCTCCAGTCTGCAGTTAGTGTGTCTCAGTCCAGCAGACAACAGCTCCACTCCAGAATCCTCCAGGTGATTAGAGCTCAGGTCCAACTCTCTCAGCTGTGAGTTTTCTGACTGGAGAACTGATGATAGAAACTCACAGGAATCTCTACTGATATAACAGCCAGCCAGTCTGCAGTCAGAAGAACACACAAGAAAAGAAAACAAGAAAAGACACAAGAAAACCCAGTAGTTAGCCAGACCATATCTCAGAAGATTATACCACACACAGACACAGACACAGAAACATAAACAAACATACATCCACACACACACACGTGTGGGGGTGGTAGATTTAAACACAGACTATTGTCTCTCTCTCTCTCTCTCTCTCTGCTCCCTCTATTCACCTTTGGCTAGGCCCCGCCCATCGAACGCAGATAAACCAATTGGAGTTCAGAAGGATTCACTGTCTGGCAGGGGTCCGACATTCGCTGGCGTAAAGCCCATAGAGTTGCATTAGGAGTAGGGTTGTGCGATATGTTATCGTCTGCGGTATATCGGGAAAAAGAATTTCCACGATGGGAATTTTGTCATATCGCCAAAAACGATAGACTAAGTCAGAAAATGTTTTGTTAGTGTCTAATGAAGCTTAGGAGAAACGGCCTATGCATATGCAACGCGCTCACTCGCAGCCTCACCAAGCTCCGCCCATGCCTTCAGCACAAGCTGTTTGAGTGCAGCTATGGAAGTAGCTGGTGTAGCCTAACCCAAGGCCTATTCCAATTCAGAGTGAAGATTTAAGACAACATGAGACAACCGCAGCGGTGTGAATCAACGTTTTCATGTAGTTGCAAGAAGTTTCAAGCCGCTAAACATTTAACATGTCAAATCACAGTTTCAAGGTTTCCTGCCGCGATGTCAGGGCAGCATCAACAAGGGCAGGCAAACTTTGGTCAGTGGAGAGATGGAGCGAAGTAGAGTCGTTGCATAGACTGGTGTATGCGCACATATGTTGAACACGTTTTCTTTCTCTTCACAAATAGCCTACGTTACTGTTTGAGTGCAGCTATGGAAGTAGGCCTAGCTGACGTAGCTTAACCTAAAGCCTATTCAAATTCAGACCGAAGATTTAAGACAACATGAGATAACCGCAGCGGTGTGAATCAAAGTTTTCATGTAGTTGCAAGTAGTTTCAAACATTCAACATGTCAAATCACAGTTTCAAGGTTTCTTGCCGCGATGTCAGGGCAGCATCAACAAGGGCAGGCAAACTTTGATCAGTGGAGAGATGGAGCGAACTGAAGTTGCATAGACTGGTGTATGCGCACTGTCATGCATAGTCTATTGAACACGTTTTTTTTTCTCTTCACAAATACGTTACTCACAGAAGGTCTACAGTCTATGATACGCGGGAAGAATTGCTTATTCTTTCTCCGTTGCTGTTACGGACATGTTGATTATCTGAGCGCAAATGGAAGCACAAATAAACTAGACGCAATCTGACTCAATGCTGACCTAGCGATCTAAAAGGGGTGGTTGGTTCTGGCACTTTGGAAATTATTTTCTATGTCAACTGTAGGCTCCTGTACAAAAAAATCACATCGGTCTATCTGCTGCTTGCGTTGTAAACGCGTCTTACATGCATTGCCATGGACAATTTATGAAGTGAGTTTGGGAGAGGCGTGGTCACTCACTCACACAGTGGCACAATTGTCAGGTTTAGGATCATAATTTTATATTTCCTTCACAAACAACTCTGTCAGGTGAATATTTATAGGCAGCAATTACTTTACAATTGATTAGGCTACCTGTACAACATTTTCAAGAAGTGTCTTTCTAAACCTTGAAAACGCAACATTTAAAACCCAAGCATTTTCAGGGTTTCAGGCACCTGTATGAACCCTGTGTTAAATTGTAGGCCTAATATACTTTTTATCGTCAGTTATCGTTATCGTGATAAAAAACAGAAAATATTGTGATATACTTTTAAGGCCATATCGCCCAACCCTAATTAGGAGCCTTGCATTTTCTTCGTATTTCTTCAGATTTATAGAGATGTAAATATAGAACAATGGTCACATTATATGAACTGTATTGATTTAACATTGATGTGAGGAATGCCATGTCATTTTCGTTCAGATCTTTGTAAATTACGTTAAATTTAATTAAATTAATTCCTCCAGGCTCCCACCTGTTGGCTTTCCCTAGAAGACGGCTCCAACTAAACCATAACAAGACGAACTAACATGCCTGTGGATTAAGTCACACAGTCCATTCAATGTGAAATGAACAATTACGGTTACTTATTGGGCTTCATACACGTCAATGTTGTAGATAATATTCGTGTAACTTAAAGAAAACAAACACAGCCGTCACTCTCATATCGCTAGCATAGTTTGCTAATCACTGTTAACTTTCAATGTTGAGAGAGGGAAATTCGTCTGGACAAATATGAATGATCTTCGGTAGAAACGTGTTGGTGGTTGTAGAAACAGCTAAAAGGGACTTGGGCTTGTGCTTTCCATGTGAAAGTGCAGGTGTGAGCGATCAAGGATCAACAGAGCAAACGGAGTTGTTCATGAACTTCAGCACTGTAGCCTAAGTTAAAATGGGCTAACGTGGGTTAACAGCAGCAGCATGTTCGCCCTTAACAGTTAGGGAAATAATTTATTTACTGTACGTTGACTAAAATATAGAGACACTAATGTTACGATGTACTTAACTGTTCAATCATTTATTTGTCACCTGTTTGTTACAAGATAGTATCCTTCATCCTGATCCAAATGAAACGAAGCATTGCTATTAAATCTAACATTAGCCATCAGTGAATATCCATCTCCTGGCATTCAACGAAGCCAGATTTTAATTTTGCAACATATCCCTCGATGTCATACTGGCTTTCGCCTATACAGGCATATTGTAATCATATTGATAGGTCTGCACAAAAGTCACAAGTTGTTCATTTTTACAGACAGACGTACTGTTTCCCATTAATGTCGGAGTCTGGAATGTCAACAATGGGGGGCGGGGCTTAGCCAAAGGTGACTCACACAGACCAGTTGTGCCAGAGACGGTTGATGAAAGCATAATACAGTATCTCTGGTTGTTCTATGGTGAAACAGCATTTGATCTCACTGGCTGAAATGAAAACTGACTTGACTTGAAATCATAGAGATGTCACACCTTAACATTGAATTAAAATGCCATGGCAGGGCTGTTCACTGATGCATCAACAATTCACAACATCAACTTAACTTGGTGGGCTGGGTGGGCTGTAATGGGCTATTTTAATTAGTCCAGGAGAAAGAGGAGGGTGATGTTGGACAGATAAAGCAGAAAACGTTCTTGTAGTTATCAAGTAGTTTATAATTTATCCCTTCATACTTTGTGTTATGCCGTTCTTCCCTACTCCTTACCCAGTACTTTATAGGGTTAGGGTTAAGCATTCCCAAAAGGGCTAAAGCATTATCCTACTGACAGCCTTATTATTTTGACTGGTTCCCTTTACTTTGTACTGTACAGATTGAAGTGATGACTGTGATGACTGTTCTGCTAAAGTGTCCGACACCACTGAACTTTTATATCGTGCTTAACCCATCACAGCTTATATTCACCCCTTGAAACTCACAGCATGCAATACAGACTGTGTCTATGTGTCTGTGTCTATGTGTGTCACTTGAGTTTTACTATTCAGTTTTCACTCATTACAACATACTTTGCATAAGGTACATTATTAAAGGAGTGCACCCTAGTGAATTCAAGCATAGCCCTGCTGCACGAGCCTTCCAACAGCAATATATTTCGCATGAAATGAAAGAATTTCGAACAGCATAGACCTTTCGGTTTCCAATAGTCAGGTCCCATTGATTCAGTGTAAAGTGGCTGTTCGCTTCTGCGTTCGCGTTCGGTCTATGCTGTACCAAATTATTTTGTTCCACTCGCTAACTAGCGCATTCAGCAAGCTCTTTCAACAGGGCTATGCTTGAATTCACTCCTGTACATTCCTTTAAGGCAATGACACTCACTTACCGAGCCTTTCTGCAGACCCTCACCACAATGACTAATCTGTTACGACCCCCCGGTCTGTGTTGTACGTTGTCAGATTGAACTCATCCAGCACCTCCTCTGACATCAAAAGCATGTACGCATGTACTGAACACTGGGCTGCTGTGAGTCTTTCTCCAGATTTCACCTGCCTTTCAATTTCCTCATGAAGTGAGCTGTCCTTCATTTCAAGCAAACACAGTAACAGATTCTGGCACCTCTCAACAGAATTGCTTCCTTCTCTTAGAATCTTCTTGATGTACTCAGAGGTTGTTTTGACACTTGCTGAACTGTCCTTTGTGGATAACAGCAGGCCTTCTAAGAGTTCCTGATTGGACTCCAGTGAAATTCCCAAAAGGAAGCGCAGGAAAAGATCATACTGACCATTCTCAGATTTTAGGGATTTATCCACTCCTTGATTTAACAAGACATGCAGTGGTATCTTGTCTCCATGATGGGACTTCCCTCTTCTTCACCCTCCCTGGGTGTAAAGGATCCCAGTACCATATAGTTCTCACTCACAAAACTATAAAACACATGGAGCGCTGCCAGAAACTCCTGAACACTCAGATGAACAAAGCAGTAGAAGGGCTTTTTATAGAGGGTGTGATCTTTTTTAAAGATCTCTGTGCACATCTCTGAGTATTCTTTAATTTCACCATCCTCAAAACCACTTTCTTCCAGATCCTTTTTACTAAACAGGATGTTTTTCTTCTCCAGTTGTTTAAATGCCAGTTCAGACAATCTCAGTATGTGTTCTTTATGTCTGTTTAAGAGTCTAATTATGTCTGTCTCGCTTTCCCCGAAACGCCTCTGGTTCTTCCTGTTTGTCTGTATGATTAGGAAGTGGATGAAGAGTTCAGTCATTGTAGTAGGAATCTCCATGGTGCCGTCAGGACTCAATATGTCCTGAACCACAGAGACGAGGATCCAACAGAAAACTGGTATGTGACACATTATGTATAGGCTCGCTCTTGTCTTGATTTGTGAAATGATCTTATCACTATGGGTACTGTCTATTCTTTTCCTGAAGTATTCAACTTTTTGTTTGTCATTGAACCCCCTTATTTCTGTCCACTTGTCTATGTGATGAGAGGGGATCTGATTGGCAGCTGTAGGTCGTGATGTGATCCAAATGAGAGCAGACTCAAGCAGATTTCCTTTAATTAGGTTTGTTATCAGCAGACTCACAGATGTCTCCTGTGTCAAATCAGAGACTCGCTTTTCAGATTTGAACTCAAATGTGCTTTCATCCAGGCCATCAAAGATGAACAAAATCTTTGATTTGCGGTATATAGTCACATCATTCAGCTCCTCCACTTCAGGGTAAAAATCCAGCAAAAGTTTGAGGAGATTATACTGATCTGACTCAAGTAAGTTTAGTTCTCGGAATGGAAGCACAAAGATGAAATCTATGTCCTGATTGGCTCTTCCCTCTGCCCAGTCTAAACAGAACTTCTGTACAGACACAGATTTCCCGATGCCAGCAATGCCGACGGTCATCACTACCCTCACATTGTTCTTATCTGAAGATGTCATGATGTCATTACAGTTGATTCTGGTGTCTTTTCTCCCCTCATGTTTGGTCTGCATCTGAATCTGTTGAACTTCATGCTGAGTGTTGACCTCTTGACTCACTCCCTCAGTGACATGGAGCTCTGTGTAGATCTCATCCAGATGGACTTCAGTCTCCTCAGGGCCTTCAAGGATGCTGGAGTATTTATTCGTCAGTGAAGCCTTAAGTTGTTGACTCACAAGCTGTCGGCTGACATCATCTGTTTGACAAATTCATGTTTTTCATAAATTCAAGCAACTGGAAATAAAACAATCAGTTTCAATTTGCTAAACGGAAATGAGATTAACAGAAGTCCTATCTGTAGAAGAAACATGGATGACACTGCAGTGCTTTAAAGGCCCTGTGATCAACCCTCATTAGAAACTGATGCTTTTTTTTACATTTAGGAATATTATTAAATATTATACACTCACCAGTGTCCATCCTTGTAGCAGCAGAGGCCCTAAAAAACATATTCAAAGATTTTTAGCTTTTGTTAAAATATTCATTAATGCCTCTGCCCTCCCACCTTCTGTGTGTGTGCACGTGTGTATGTGTGATTGTGTGTGTGTTTTTCTGTGTGTGTGTGTGTGTGTGTGTGTGTGTGTGTGTGTGTGTGTGTGTGTGTGTGTGAGTGAGTGAGTGAGTGAGTGAGTGTGTGTGTGTGTGTGTGTGTGTGTGTGTGTGTGTGTCTTACCTCTGCTGTTGCAAAGTTGATGTCCCCATCTGTCTCCTGATCTCTTCCACCAGGTCAGTGTGCTTCATCTTCTCCAGAATGTGCAGAGTAATCTTTATGGAACCCTCTCTGGTGTAGAACCGTTTCATCTGTTCTACAACACCTGTGACATCACAGTTCTCCAGCCTACCTGCTGGGATGGGTTTAAACCCCTCTAGGACCCCATCAGACAAGTAAGACCTGAACCGCTTTAAATCTTTAGCTTTTAGATTGTCCAGAATTGGACAGAGGTCCACTGATGTTGCCATGATGCTTTTCTGAAACAGAACAGAACAGATGAAGAGAACCATCACTGCCAGTTTCAAATTATAAAATAATTCTTCACTCTCTTGTTTTTGGCATCAGACCCTCATCCATATATGTGGCCAGGATAGTTTAGAACAGTAAAACACTCAGGCAAAAGGAATTCATCCCTATTCACCCTGAAGTGGCAATTCTTTGCTAATGTAAATTTGGTGTATTCAGAGTCTAGAAACTTTTCTTTAAGTTGATGTTTTGTTTTTATGGTTGACTCTACCAGTAAAATTGTAAATGCACTTAAAAGTTGGATCCAATATTATCTTTGTCAACTTTGAAGTGCCATAAATCAAAAAGTTTTAATTATTTCCTAAGTATTCCTCCAGTTCAATAAAACATGATTACTGAAGTGATTTATATTTAATTATCGAAGATCTCATATGCTTCAGTGTGGAATTATTGTCATCAAAAGTGGCCATCATTTTGTGTTTATACCATTTTCAGGAATCCATAACTTGGCAATTGTCTTACTCTAAGCTAAATTTTTTGACAGTTCAGAACGTCTGCATGTATGCAACACCGCCTGAAATTTTCAATTTTCTAACATGAAGTATGTGTAAGTAATGGCCAACAGAACTTAACAAAGTTAAAAAACTGCATTTTTCCATGATCAAGACCCTGTTTTTTAAGGCCCAATATCTCAGAAAGTAAAGTTGATACAAGGTTAATATTTTGCACAATTGCTGATGGGTACGATGGCATTAGGCCCCTAATGTTTGAAGAAAATCCAAGGGGGTCAGGTGGAATGCATTTGTTGATTTCACACGGAATAGCCCATAAGAGAGGCCCATCTCCAAGGCCATAAGAAACGCTATATACAATTGTAGTTCAACAGCTCCATCTAAAGGTTGAAAGGCAATACACCAGTTTGATACAAATGTTGTCTAATAGCTCCATCTTGTGACCAAGACAAGTAACAAGGTGAGATACAAATGCTGAATATTTATGTGACTCTGATAGCCTAAGTGAAATTTTGTAGTTGGGCAAGGCTGGGTGGAAGATAAGACTTCCCCCAGTGACATTGTGTGTGTTATTGTGAAAAAAATAACACCAGCTTTAGGCTACTCCCTGGCGTGGACATTTGAACTTATTTGAAGGAGTTCAACAAGAACGGCAAGACAGGTGAATCAGAGTTGGTGATTCTTCAACTTTATGCAAATATTCGCCATCAATAACCGCTTCCCAGCCATAGGCCCTATATATTTGAGTTGACTTGACTGTTACACATTTCAATCAGGGTTCAATAGCTTAATAGTATTTATAACCATTAAGTATAATTGAAAATAAACGGCTGAAACAGTCTTCCATTTTTCTTTCCCCCTCCACAGGCATGTTTCTTCATGTCTCTCGCTGAAGTGAAAGGGGTGATTTGATTAGTTTTCGACGTCACATGAATGCAACATGCAGTCTTCAGTATTATAGCCATTAGCCACAGTGTTTTTTATGTTCGTGGGAGTTTGGATTCAATTTTATTTTTATTTCATTTCGCATTTTTCTCTAGAGGCGATTCCAAGAACCAACTAATTTTATTGGAGTGGCCTAATGTTACCTTGGAAATTATTACAGGGTGACAATAATATCATACAAACAGTATGAAAACATAGTGCAACACCCACTACTATCATGTCTTGTTATTCGATACTGCCAATTAAAATGGATGTAACAATTTCATACAACATTTTGTTTGGTAACATACGAGTCAGTGGCCTATGCTACAGAGACAACAATTCCACTTGAGGGGATAGGTGAGTCACACACACACACACACACACACTGGTCCTGACCCTGCTGCTGTGGTGGAATAGTACCTGGAGGTGAGAGGTGAGTCACGGACGCACGCACGCGCGCACACACACACACAGTTTTTATTAGATCAAAGTTGATGCCATAGGAACCCGTAGCATTGTTATGATCACAGGCATTCCTTTTGTTCTGCCGTAGCTAATTGAAATTTTATGTTGTGAGGTTAAAGGAATAGCCCACCTCTTTATGAAAATTGGTTATTCACCCCCTTACCTGGAGTTACATATGTGGGTAAGAGCATTTTGGTCTCAGTGCATGCGTTGTCCTAGTCTGGCAACCCCAATTTTACCTTTAGCTTAGCATAGACACTGGAAAGTGAAGAACGCCAAAGAATTGCTATCTGGCAACTTAGCATTCCAGCACCTATGCCAAGCTAAAGCTAAAAAATGGGGAAAATTGGTAATGCCTTGCTAGGAAAACACAAGCAATGAGACCAAAATGCTTTTACCCACATATGTAACTCAGAGTAAGGAGGTGAATAACCAATTTTCATGAAGAGGTGGACTATTCTTTTAAGGCCGCTTGGGTAATAATCGATTTGTCAATGGTGAAAATGGCATTTTCACTCGCCAAACCAGATAAAAACTGGCTTGCCCACTCTATAACTCCCTATACTTCATACCTGCTCAAGGGCATCATGTCCTTGTATGTGCAGGTCCTGTAGCTGGTGTCTCCCCAGGTCTGGATCAGAGTAGTGAGGTTTGATGCAGGACATGCAGTAGTTATCTCCACAGGTCACACAGGACTTCACTGCTGGCTTTGGGCAGATATCACATGATACCCCTACAGATGATACACTGCCAAAGGCAAAATAGAAAACACTGTGTTTTTATGTGTGTGTTTGTGTGTGTACACATGTATGTATGTGTGTGTGTGTGTGTGTGTGTGTGTGTGTGTGTGTGTGTGTGTGTGTGTGTTTGTGAATTAAATCCTGGTGGACATACTATTTGCTAGTCAGATGAGTTGCTAGTCACTTTTACAGCAAATAAGAAAAATAACTAAAAACTTTTCATGGTTGCTGCCTCGTCGGAAAACACTTGTTCCATTGTAGGTGATTTAAAGCACGTCCTGAAATCTCTGTTTACAAGGCGTTTAAATGCTTGGTAGGCTAAAAGTTGCAATTGCATCTGACCTCAGATAAATATTGAGCAACGTGTATTTCTGTGCATCAGGGATATTTCTTCTTAAATGACATTATAAAATCTCATTGTCTTGATCAGTGGGTAAAATGATGTGCCTTGAAGCTGAATGTCATTGTCAGTGGATTAAATAACGTACCTCGATCCAGGCAGAGACAGGGCATAACCTGAACCCTTGAATGTCCCACTGACAAGAGAGAAAACACAGAGAACATGGACACATCCTGAAAGTCATTATTCTGAGGCTGCTCTAAACACTGACTTTGTACAATGTAATCATTGTCTTTTTATTGTCTTTCTTCTCAAAGTTCCTCAAAGTAACTTGGTTGTTTCTGCTGCCTACCTTCCTCTATCCCCTGAGAAGTTAGGTGGTCTCCCTTTGGAATCATCGCTCCTCATGGACGTCTCACTACACACAGAGTCTGTGTCCTTTGTGGGGTAGCTGTGGGAATGACATACTGCTTTTCAAAACACAAGTCTTACATAGGAGAGGTTCAGGAGATGTTAAAGATGTTAGTGTAAAAAAAAATATTTACTTTGGTAAAAAAAAAAAATTGCCTGAAATACTGTCTGAGGGACACTGTTTTGGAAAAAGGCCATAGCCACACAAAAATTCAATATGGCAGCCATTTTTCAATATGACCACCATTGCTAATGCCGTTTTTATAGTTGGTACATACAATGTAATGTTGGTACATATACAAAGCACTTTGAAATTTGTTATCACTTGTAATTATTATATATTTATACTATAAAACTGATCTATAAACTGGTCACTGACTGCACACTGTGAAATGTTTTTATTGTCTTTCTTTTCAAAGTTCCTCAAAGTAACTTGGATGTTTCTGCTGCCTACCTTCCTCTATCCCCTGAGAAGTTAGGTGGTCTCCCTTTGGAATCATCGCTCCTCATGGACGTCTCACTACACACAAAAGAGTCTGTGTCCTTCTTGGGGTAGCTGTGGGAATGACATACTGCATTTACATAGGAGAGGTTCAGGAAATGTTAAAGCATAACTGGATGACTTCAGCAGTGGATACAATTGTACCTGTCAGGCTTGTTTGCTTCAGCTGTGGTGGAGGCAGGCAGTATGGCGCCATCTTGTGGTTGGTCATGTAAGCTCATCTTTAAGGAGCCTCGTCTGATTCCCCCTCAGATCACATCAACTCAACTTGCTGAGATTAGGGGAAAATGTGGAGGTTAGATGGTAATTCCATTGGTCAAGAAGACTAATCCTTTTATTTGTAGATTTACATTTTATTTTTACATTTTTTTAAAAAAAAATTTAGGTACACGTAGGTAGACTACTTTGCTTTCCGGAAGACTTATAAATTACTTACAGTTTTTCTATGGTTTCTTTGAATTGTTATTTCTAGTTTTTATTATTATTTATTTCTTGCACAATGCGGAGACAGTGCCAAGGCACACTATATTTCATTGCTGTGGTACTTGTACTAATAAGTATGACTTTTACGAATATGTATATAATAAACCTGAACTGATCTGAGATTGGAGAAATGGGATGGAGAAAGAGAAAAAGTTAGCGGTTGCTAAGCTAGGAAGAGAAAGAAAGAAAAGAAAACATGCGAAGGCACCAAAAAAATGTTGAAATGGATGAAATCGATGAAGGTCTGACAGTTTTTTTTTTTTTTATCTTCGAGACAAATGTCAATGTCAATGTCAAATTTATTTTGCTTTAAATTAGACAACAGTCAGCCAAAGTGTTGTAAAATAAGTAAGGGATAATGAACGACACGGCGTGCACATATAGAAAAATAATGCACGGGTTCGAAGTTCTAAAAGCCCACAACGCGTAGCGGAGTGGGCTTAACTTCGAACCCGTGCATTATTTTTTCTATATGTGCACGCCGTGGAGTTCATTATCCCGCTTATACCACTGTTGCCACTTATCCGCTATGTGGTTTGACTAACAACATGCCCGTTTTGATGGCTAGGTGGCTAGCTGATGGTTGAAGACAAGTTAGTTGTCAGAACTACTTCTTTCCGCCACAAATCGTGTCAATCAAAACTTACCAAGATAAACTGCCGTTACTAGTTCTAATGTACAGTTGCTAAGTCAGTCGTTAATTCCATCTCCCGTTGCCAAGCGCTAAGTCCAAAGATTCTAACATGTCTTGGGCTCTGTAAATTCACCGTCTCCCATACTTCCAAACAAAGTGTGACAGAGTTAAAAACCATCGCGGTCACAAGTTACAATGTTGCTGTGTCATGAACGTTGGTCGGGTCACTAAATTGTGAGCTTGTGTTAACGTGACAGTTTATTTAAAAGTCAGGGCGAGTTGGGCGAATTGATATGCAAGTCTGAATATGGACGGAAAAGTGGAACTACTTCATAGCCGTGCAGTTACCTGAAAAATAATGCACGTTCTAAATAGGGCATCACAATAGGAAATTTGACCAAGCAGTGGTATAAAAACAAAACAAAATACAAAAATAATAATAATAAAAAAAAGCAAAATAGCCAGAAACCAGAAGCTTAATATAGCATAAATTAACTAGGGGTAATTTTTTTTTTTTTTTGAGAAAACAAAGAAAAGTGGGGAAAATAAACTTAATCTTACTTATCTTAAATAACTTATATTATGACTTAGATTATAGAGAAGCTCTACACAGAAGAGAAAGAAAAGAAGAAGAAGAAGAAAAAAGATAAAATAGGTAATAAAATTAAACTTAACTAAAACTTACTGTAACCTAACTTTATGTCAATAAAATAAACTTATAAACTAAAAAAGAATAGGACAAAATTACATTACATTATAAGCTAGGGAGTAAAGGTATGTTTTAAGATAGGATTTGAAAAGAGATAGAGAAGGGGCCATTCTAATATTGAGAGGGAGCTTGTTCCAAAGTTTAGGGGCTACAGTTGCAAAAGCACGATCACCACGGCATTTATATTTAGATTTGGTGATCGTAAGCAACGACTGCTCTGTGGATCTAAGGGTTCGTGAAGGTGTGTACCTATGCAGAAGATCAGAAAGATAAGAAGGGGCTTTACCATTTAAAGATTTAAAAGTTAAAAGTAAGATTTTATTATCAATTCTGTATTGCACAGGAAGCCAATGAAGGGAAGCTAGGATAGGGGATATGTGTTCTCTCTTGCGTGTGCCCGTCAAATTGTAGGCGTGAAAGAGAGCTCTGATTAAGGCCTACATAGAGAGAGTTACAATAATCTAATCTAGAGGTAATGAATGCATGGATCTGACTGATACCATTAGAAACCTTGAGGATTGCATTGCAAAGATGTTTTAAACATAGCCTTAGCCTGTAGATATAAAGATGAAGAGGTGAAGGAGTGCTAGGGTATGTTATTATTATTTTGCCCTGTAAAGGCCCTGATACTAAATAGTTGCCTTTGTCCTTCTCAAATGGGGCAATTTACACCTGTCTCCTACCCCCGAGGGTTTCCCAAACATGTTGTTGAACAGTCAGGAGCTAGGCCATAATCTTTGTATAGTTTGACTTGATAGCCGAGCCATTTTCTATCTGAAATTGAACATGATAAATGCCATGAAAGTGGAACCATATCCATCAGGATTAATCTGAGTTAATTTTTTAAATCCGAGTTAAATTTTTTGGATTAATCACGTGATTAATCAATTAATTTTGACAGTACTAGTTTATAGTCTAGTTACTGCCTTATGTGTGGGATTTTAAGAGCAGTGTATCAATCAATCTATCCATCCATCAATCAATCTATATATCTATATATTGTTACGACCCCCTGTTCCCTCTTCAGGCCTGGCATGGGAAATGCCTAGGCCATGCTCTTCTGTCTGGCCTAATTGGCTAATTGGGCGCACCTGAGGGTCTTTCCTCCCTCTCTCTCTTGGCTTTGACTCTCTGGCTTTTGGGAGCAGGCACATTTTCTGTTGCAGGCACTACGGTGATCTTTCTCCCACTTGCACTTTCCCTCTCTTTTTGACATCATACTGACTCTGGCATACATGCTTAGACACACACGACACAAGCATACATCTTTCCTTATTTACCCCTAGACATCTGTTTGACTATTGCTATTTATTGAATTTGACTACTTTTAATAAATATTTATTTGGTTAACCTTTACTTTTGTTGTCCGCCTCCCCCTTTATGTTGCGGCCCTGAGCCAGGTCGTAACAATATCTACAAACCAAATGTAGTGCTTTACATGTAAGCTTTTTGGTGGAGCTAAAATGGTTGATACACACCTTGTTGTGGGGTACAGCAACTTTACAAAATCATACACCATGAAACCAGCAGGTGTCATATCAATGGAAGGAACTAGCAGAAACATGAAGGAACATTGTGGTGTTATTTTCTCATGAACTTGATGTGGTATCTAGGAAAGGTCATAAAATGTCATACACCTCTGTTTGACATGTGCAGAGGCATGAGTGCCTGGTTTAATTTAAAGAAATTCTATAAAACAGTGCATTGTTTACAGTTCAAAAAGATAAGAGAAGCCCATCTCCAAGGCCATCAGAAAGGCTCCATACAACTGTAGTCCAACAGCTTTATCTAAAGGTCGAAAGGCAATACACCAGTTTGATAGAAATGTGGTCTAATAGCTCCATCTTGTGGCCAAGAGAAGTTACAGGTGAGATACAAATGCTGGATATAAAATAAAAGTAATTGGGCAATTGGGCAAGGGTGGAAGAGAAGACTTTGAGATCTGGTTGGGCATATTCAAATATTATTTCCAGCTTACTGTAAAATGGGCTTGCACCCCTGAGAATATTCAAGAAGATCCGAAATAACTTGGATTAGACATTCTGCTTCCCCCCAATAATTATTTTATATTCAAATCCAAATCAAATTTAATTTGTCACATACAATTATACATAGTAAAAAATTGTGAAATGCTTGGTCCATATTAAACTGAATCATATTTCAAATAATCAACACCAGCATTACTCCCTTACTCATCCCAATACACACATTGTCCGAAAATTTCATCAAAATCCGTGCAGTACTTTTCAAGTTATGTTGTACACAGACAAACACACAGACAGACAGAGACGGACACATACGCCGGCGAAAACATAACCTCCTTGGCGGAGGTAATAAGTATACCGATATTAAAGGTACAATTTTCACAATTCAATATCAAAATATGCTTTACCTGTTGACAACCTTGTCACACTTTAAGTATACTAGCTCTTAGTGGTGCTGTAAGTATAATAAGTATATCGATATTAAAGGTACAATGGATAACGTTTTTACTACTCAATATCAAAATCTGCTTTACCTGTTGACAAGCTTGTCCTTTCCCATAAATATTAACCACCACTATTAATTCCGTATGTCCATATTGGCTTGAAATTTCGCATTAGTGATATAGTGTAATAGAAAAATTCCCTTCATCCTGCTTTTGTACTTTAACAATTATGCATGTGACAAATAAAATTCTTGAATCTTGAATCTATGCTGCCACAAGTTCGGCAAAAAGAGCTGGAAATTTGGTTTCTGTTAATTGTTATTCAATGGTGTCATAGACCCGAGCACATAGCCTACTGCTTCACAGTCAAGTCATTACTTGGTAGCATTGTGGTGGTAGTAGGCCTAGTTGCAGTATGTTTCATATGTGGAGAAAGTTGAGACACCAGCGAAACCAATTTAGACTATTTCTTTTGTCTATTCTTTTATGTATTGAATTCTGATACATTGATGGTTATTATTGTAAAGCATATTTTACACAAAGCATTTTGCATAGTTAGGCTACATCACAAATTGCATTTCGAACATTTTGTAGAACTGTCAATAACTGTTGTTGAGTTTCTTCTGTAGGCAATTTTGTATCCTGAAGTTACAAATGGCCAATGATATTATTAGGCTTTTGACTTGATCTAAAAATAAATAAATAATGAAGTTCATTACACAAACAGACTTGAATGGGCTTGGAACACCTGAATGAGAGTTGATTTTCTCTGGAGTGATCAACATACAGCCATGACATTTAGGTACAAACGGCATGGGAACTGAGATCAGTTTACACAAGAAAGAAAGAAAAGAAAGAAAGCCCCGCTGAACTCATGGTTCCAGGAAATGGCTTCCCGCGAGGCTGATGATCAAAGTTAACGTTAGGCGTATGTTGACTTGCTTCTAACTTGGCAAATTTAGCCTACTTCTAACTTGGCAAATACGTGTCAATACATAAACAAGGCAAATTATAATTATGCCAACTGGTTATGGTACTACCATTGGGTAGTATATTGTCGGCTTGGACTGTATGACGATTAAAGCCGTGGTAGGCGATTATTGCACCCTCGAATTTGAAGTAGGCCTAGGCCTATTAGACCGGTCACTGATAGTCTTTGGCCAAGTTACCCCTTCATAAATATGCGAATCTAATCTTATCTGCATCATTTTCAAGAAAAGAACCATCTAGTTATCTTAGTAAGGCCCATGGTACCCTTCTAAAAACGAAAGTAAAAATGTAGCCTCAAAAATAAGACGATATTTCCGCTATCCAACAAGATAGTAATATGGCTTGGCCACGGCAATTAATGAAACTTCTGTCTAAAACTATCTGTAACCAGGCATGATACATTAAGAGAATACTATGTCTGCTTTCAGACAAGATGCGACTCACCGCGAATTCAACTCCGGTCGTTCGTTCGTCGATGATAAAACGACTACTCCGAGCATACTTCCGTGCCTCTCCACTAGGGTTACACAGCTTTAGCTAGCCTGCAGGTGGCGCCAGATCCCTCTGACCTACCACATCACACTAGCCCTGTTTACATGGACACTTTTAATCTGATTATTGATCCCAATATTCCATTACAGTGGGCATTTATAAATGTATCTCCTTGGATACTGTTCTATACAATACACATGGAATCTTTTTAATCAGATTAAAAGTGTCCATATAAACTCGGCTAGTACTGATAGAAAAACGCTTTGCAGTGCAGAGGTTGTTTTCGCCGGCGTGTGTCTGTCTGTCTGTGTGTGTACAAGATAACTCGAAAAGTAAAGCACAGATTTGGATGACATTTTTGGACAACGTGTGTATAGGGACAAGTAAGAACTGATTTGATTTTGGTGGCGATCGGTGATCCAGAACACCATCTGTGGCCACATTGTCTTTTCACCATTTTCATGCCTCTGCACAGGCCCAGGCTAATGGTACCCTTCTAAAAACGAAAGTACGAAACGAAAGTACAAAACTACGTGTGCTCTCTGAGCGCTTTTCTAATTTTCCCCCTTGTGTCCCCCTTGTGTGACAAAAAAATGCCTCCCCTGGCACCTGGCCCTGTTTACCCGTGTCAAAAAGTGCTACTGAGTGCTGTTGTATCTAAACTGTATGCTATTATCATAGATTATGTTCCTGCGAGACGATTAGTGTTGTTTAGTGGTGACCCAGAGCCCGCCCTCACCTTATTCTGATTGGCTACTAGTGTATGATTGAAAGTTGCCTGGTCATAACCAGCCCCCTCGGTCTCGGTCTTCTTAATGTACAAGGGTCTGGGATCTCTGCTATTCAGAAACCATTACTTTTTGGAGATCTTTAAATTCAAACTAATAGCCTATCTTGTGTTGCATTGTTTTTTTTTTTTCTAAATATACCTTTTGGACTTTTTGCCTTTAATCGGATTGGACAGTATAGAGATGGACAGGAAGCAAGTGGGAGAGAGAGAGAGATGGGGTGGGATCAGGAAATGACCTCAGGTCAGACTCAAACCCAGGTCCCCAGAGTAATGGCATGATGCTCCAGCCCACTGAGCCACAGTGCCCCCTCATTGCATTGCATTCTTAAAGTTCCCTGATTTGCTTGGGCTTGATGCGATCTGATGGGAATGAGGTCAACGGCCGGAATCCCAGACCCTCATATAAAGAGAAGCGTAGACCGAGCTCTGGTTGTGACCAGGCTAGATTGAAAGTGAACACTACAACTCTTCACTTTTTCACAAATTTCAGTCAACTCCCCCCTCCAACAAAAAAAGAAAACAACAAAATAAAAGCAGAAGGTAGAGTCCACTGAGAAGTGCAATATTTTGTTTTTATTTATTGCCCACACTATGGCATCCAAATATCTCACATCTGCCCAATGAGAAGCACTGAGAGTTCAACAAAGTCTCTTCAGATTGGTCTAGAAGTCTTAGAAGTGCCGTGCAAATGACTTGACTGGCAGTTGGTGATGTCACAATGTACTAGACACATATTTTCATGTCGTGTAGAACTACTCTATTATGCGAACACCACCAAAACATAGCTGCTCAAAATCAAGCCATTTCATCAAACAGCAACACGTGCTGTCTTTACACAGCAAACATGCAGTCAGTCCCAATACACCAACTTTAAAAATGCTAAACCCCATTATCAACCTGTACATGTGCAGTTGAATTACAGTAAAAATTATCCATTGGAATCATATTGAACACATATTTCTGTGTTGCATGAGATCATTAGACCCTGATTGCAGGTGCTCTTGGTATAATAGAGGCTTATTCCAATTCTTAATTCCTACTCTCAAGGTCTTCATATAGATGCCTCCTTGTTCTCGCAATAAATCTGGACACTTCATGTAATTATTCCAATCAATTCAATTTGTAGCGCTATACAGACAGCACCAGGAGGAGCATCCAGAGGCAAGGTAAGACTTCCTTCTGTGAAATAATCCATAATATGGCCTGCTCAGGAAGTTATGTTGCCCTCGCCAGCAGAAGAGCAAAGGCGAGATGTAGGCCTTGTTGGCCTACTACATCTTATGACCTTTCAAAAGTACCACTTTGATTTTCATTCCTTAGAAAAAACACCAAACTACCATCAATTCAATCGTTTCAACACACACACCTCTGTTCTGTACATAGAGTGTCTGTGCACAATTTTTTTATGACCCTATTATAATTGTACTTAGGATGCAGGCAATCCTGAACTGACATAGTGATTTGTTGCGGTGCTCAGATAATCTAAGATTTTCTCATAGTTCACAGCCATTTTCGGAAGAGTTTCTGCTGGGTGCAGGACAATGGAGAAATTATGTCTGTGCTTGTGCTGATGAAGGCGTCCCATCATCAATCCACTTTCATAATATGTCATGTAATATGAAATGACTCACCAAAGAGTTTCTGCAATTCAAAGCGTTATTTTGGAGAAAATTAGATTAAACCCCATTACAAGGAGGTTGAGCTATTTAATCCGGCCCATGGAGCCTCTCTCGTTTAGCCAAGGTAATTCAGATTTATAGGTCCGATTTATCAAATCTGTTGCATTCAGAAACACAAATCCCTCCTTTTAAGCAAGAGAGTCGGGTTACTGGTTTGAGACACAAATTTATCGACACAGCATCAACCAGTTGACTGGTAACACTCAAAATCTAAAACCCAATGTGGCCCTTCGGCCAAAATAATTGCCCACCCCTAGTCTACTTCCTGTGGAAGGGCTGGGTGGGGTTTTTGGCTAACGTTGAAGTTCGTTATGGTTACAGTAATGTTGTTTCTCACAATATTGATAAGGCTGGTATCCTGACTGCTTGTACTGAGGCTGTTGGCTGTAGTCAAATAAATGACTTACAGATAGTGTTTAGTTGTTTTTTTTCAAGTGTTATGATTGGCCAATGAGATTGGAAGAAAGACAGGATGGAAGCTAGATAATGATAAATATTTATTTGATCATATCATACATATCAAACAAAAATTACATGTAAAAATAAAACTGCAAAAGCAGCCGTTTGAACTTAATTATGATCTTGGCCAATGAGATTGGAAGAAAGACAGGATGGAAGCTAGATATATCAAACAAAAATTACATTTAAAAATAAAACTTTTATTAAATGCAAAAGCAGCCTACAAATCCTAATCCCAATTTAAAAGTCACTACTGTAATAGTTGGGTAGACATAGTGAAAATGTGAAAAATTTGAACTTAATTATGATCTCTGGCTGTAGTTTGGAGGTGCAGCTGTCTATACTTGTAATACAGACACAAGCCAAAGCCTATGACTGTAGGGAGACTAAGGAATACTCAGTGTCTTTATCCGTATTATTCATCAGTATTTGTGATGAGCCACATTGTGTATTCATGAGTCAGGATACTTTGAATGACAAATGCATGCAATTCAGCATTCATACACTACAACACGGTAAGACATCTTGAGAAGCATCTCTTTTTTCAGCGTCTTTCTTCACTTATATATTTTCAAACTTATTGTTTCCTGTCTTTCCAAGATTCCCAGCCGGATGGTATCTCACCACCCCTTGGAATTTCTTCTTGTAGTGAAATTCCAGATCCATTTTCAATTGGCACACAAACCACTTCCAGTACCCCAGCTCTGTGGGGACATAATCAATTTCCTCTTGCTAATTTGTGCTTTATAAAAGGTATTTTCTCTTGATAATCATTGTAAAAAAGGCAGTTAGATCTTACTAAGGTTGAACAGAAGCCTAAGATAAATTGATCTGTGTGTTCATAGTAAGTACGAGTGACGCTCCTTGGTGGATGTACAAGAGCTCTGTGATCTCCATCATGATTCTCCATTGAGCCAGTGCAGATGGCCTTGCAAAAGGGGCACTGCTCCCAGCAGCCCTGACATAACTGATCAATCAGAATGTCATCAGGTTTCACTCTGCACATCTCCATCTTCAGGTCAGACACACTTCTAAAGCTTCCCTTCAGCTCTTCAGTCACAACAGGAAGGCCATCTTTTATAAATGCCAGCAAATAATGAAAATCAGTGACATCCTTAAAGCTTTCAGCACTAAAGAGATAGGTACTGTACTCAAACTTTTTTTCAAGCGCTTTTGAGAATGTGCTCAGCCACATGCTTACATCTCTGTTTCTGGCTGCCTCAGTGGCTACCTGTGCTGCTGAACAGTTTGATGCAAGCCTTCAATGTGTTCTTTGATTATGCTTAGAGACTTTCCTTTGTCATTGACACTCATATACTTCTTTTGATGAATTTCATGAACTTTCCCATTCATTCATCAGTCCTTAAAGTCCTCCTTTTCTGCTAGTGACAGAATTCTTGAACATATCTAATAGCTTGGTTTCTTTTTCTCCAGATGAAAGTGAAGATCTTTTTGCTCCATGAATGTTTGGTGGAGCTGAGCAAAGTTATCAGCTGCTCTGTGACAGACATAAAGAGACAGATCCACAATAAACTCTTTCCTGAAATCAAATTTAGTCCTCGGTGGTTTATATTCCTTCACATGTCTCAGGACTAGTTGTGCTATCTCCTGCATGTAAGTTGAACTGTAGCCCTTCACTGAAACTGGTTTGGAATTAATCAGCTTGTCACTTTCACTGCCAACATTCTGGATTAGTTCCCTTATTGAAACTTGATCTTCTGGGGTTAAACCTTTGGGTCCCCAGAATGATGTTTTATCTCTCCATCCTCTCATCAGTGTCACATAATCAGTGTAGTCACCAACAGTACTTATTGATCTGTATTTTCCATCATTATTACGGTCAAGCAATAAGCCATATTCATAGATTTCACGGAGGATGTTGATCATATCCTGTCTTATGTTGATTTTTTTAATGGGAGGAATGTCTCTGGTTAAATCAGACACCCATCCACTCCACATGGAATCAAATTCTCTCTTCAGCTCAGCCTCAGTGTTTTCTTTATCCTTCAGCTTCACGGCCAGTTCTTTGCTCTTTTTTCTCAAGATGTTCCTTCATCTCATCCACCTTATTGTGAGGATTCCTTTGTACAAGTAAAATTAAATCATTAAGTTTTTTTGCTGTCTTTTCAACAAGTTCATCATTTAAATTAACAATTTTCAATTCAAATTCCTTCCTCCACTGAATCATGGTTGTGTAGTGTTTGTCATTTTCAAAGAATTGTTTCATTTCATTTTGAACTTTTTCCAATGTTGTCTTGATTTCTGCGATAAGTAGTTTTTTCTCTATCACATTTTGTGTCTTATTCATTATTCTGACATGCAGTTGATCCTCAATTTTCAGCATCTCACATCTAAGAGTCCAGGTCCATTTGCAATACTCCTCCTCCAGCTTCCTGTATAATGAAATCTCCAGCGTGTTTCTGAAGCTGAACACAAAGTTCTCCCTCAGCAGAGCATTCCAGAGGTCTTGCACTCGATATTTAAATTCTTTCAATGTGCAGGTCTTGGATTGTGAAGCATATGAAAGAATGTTTTCCTTTAGGTCTTGAATATTCTCACTGTAAGATGGGTTTGGTGGGGCCATGGGTGGGCTGCCCTCCCACAGCTGGGATATGTACTTCACATCTTTTTGTACATCAAATGCAATGACATCATTGAAGCAATGTGCATCACATACTTCCTCTTTTGATGCTAACTTTGTCATCTCATCCAGTTTCTCCTGCAAGCGTTTCCTAGACTCCATATTTTTCCTTCCAGCATTGACATCAGTCACATTCTGATGAACAAACACACAGCTGGGATTCAGCCTGACCTTCTTCATCCTCAGGAAGGCCTGGACAACTATCTGAAGGATGTCCTGCATTTCAGAGGGGTTCTCTCCAAAAATGTTGATCAAGGTCATATTTCCAAGACCAACTACAAATGTAGCCAGCTCATTGTCATGGTGGACTGTTGACTTCCCAGGCAGCTCTCGGGCTTTAAGTCCCTCTGCGTCAACAACTAGAATGTAGTCAAACTTGAGTTGTTCCTTCATCTCCTCTGACACTGTAACCAGCTGCATGAAAGCGCCTCTGGTGCATCTGCCAGCACTGACTGCAAACGGGAATCCAAACATGGCGTTCAGCATGGTGGATTTCCCAGAGCTCTGGAGCCCCAAAACAGACAGCACAAACACTCTCTGGTCTCCCAGTATGTTGACGAGTCCATCTAGAACACCAGAAATCCAGTCCCGAGGAACATGAGCAGCACCTCCATCCATCAGCTCCACCGGGTGTCCAGTAGAGATCATTAGTTCGGCAGCCATTTTAGGTAGGTCAAGTACATGTTTGTCTATTTCCCCTGCTTTGTTTACAATACAGTTTGTTTCATAAGCCAGGCCCATTTCTCTAAACATATGTTCAAGCCCAAAAGTTTTCTCATTGAGTCTATGTAAAACTTTTTCCAGTTTTTGTGGCTGAAACTTCAGCTCCTCATATCCAACATATGTATTTTTCAGGGCCAAAAGCTGATCCCCCAGTGTGTGATACTCCTGATAGAGAGCGCAGAGTTTCTCTGAAGTAAAGTCATCCAACAGGCTGCCAACCCACCTGAGAAAATACTGTTTCTCATTAACTGACAGAGAGATGAAATGTCTTACAAAAAGCTTCATAAAATCACTCAGTCCTTTGTCCTTCTGCATTTGTCTGATTCTCCTCATTTCCTCCTCTATCTTGTTCCTATCGGTCTCTATGTTTTCGCCTTGGAGTCGGTGTAAGTCTTTGTTCATCTGACTCCAGTCATGCCACAGTTGCCCCTGGCAGGGCAGAAATCTCTCGCTAACTGTTGATGGGTCTTCCTGCTTCAGCAGCTGCATAATTTCCTCAGCAGCATCACGTCCTCCTCTGCATTCTACACTCTCAGTGTCCACTTTGATTCCTTCATGACTGGACACATTCTCAACTCTAAAAGACTTTCCTGACAGATTCTCCTGAATTGCCTCTCTTAGTTCTGTTGACACCACAGACAGATTTCTGTTCTTTAATCCCAGTTCATATTTGCCCTCTCCTGTCTTTCTGATCGGGTCTTCTTTCTCAGTGAGAATGCAGATGACCGGTGTAGTCATCTGAAAGATCTCATCTATAATTGTGGCCATTCTACTGTAATTCTTATCCAGTCCAGGTAACAGAACAACATTTATTGTGGCCATGCCATCCAAAATTCTCCTCTGAACAGGACTGACCTTTGCATCACCATGAAGATTACAGAATGCAACACAGTCAGTAAATCTGTCAGTAGGTTTCCCAGAGGGACAGTACCACGCAATCTCCACCACTCCATCCATAAGAAACCTGGTTCTGCTGCTCCCTTGACAGTCCTTGTGGAAGAATGTGTTGTGCTTCTCATTGATCAGGCTGTTCATCAGCAGAGACTTGGATGAAGACACAGAGCCCAACCTGAAGAAAGCCACCATTGGAGTTTCTGCTTTGCAGACTGACAATGTGACAAAGTGACCTGAGCTGTCGGTTTTCTTCCAGCTCTTCTTGATTTGCTGAAATGTCCAGAGAGGAAATTCAATCTCGTTGGTAAAGGGGTTGGGTACAAGCAGAGGCAGGGCATACTGACACTGGGAGAGTTTAGTCACTATAAGCTGCTTCAGGAAGTGATCAGCACGATGGAACACTGCCATCTGGACATCCATTGGATGGATCTGGGCTGGCCTAAGATTAGTCTTACTGATCTGGACTTGTGGTTTTGTATTGATTCTCATTGATCTTGCACGGTAATCCACAGTTAATAACCGTTGTAAAAACACATTAAACATGTCTGTTACAGTAGGTGCTTTCTGGTGATGTAGTGAATATGAGGATATTCTAAGGACCTCTGCAGATGTGATTCCTTTTTTAAGGTCAAGCTTTTCCATAATTTGCATTCTATTGATCTGCGCTTCTTTTCCTTTTATTTCATTTTTGAGTTGTTGCTCTCTTTTTTTGAACTCTTCTTTTCTTCTTTTCTCTTTGTATGCATTCTGTTCCACTGCCTTGTTCATCCTCTCCATCTCAACTTCATGTTTCCTTAAAAGGTGTTTTTTCTCTTGTTTTACTCCATCCAGTTTCTTTTTAAGTCTATTATTGTTTTTATTCAATATTTGCTTTTCTTCTTTCATCTTTTCAACTTTTTTCTCTTGTCTTTCCAGATCCTCTCCTTGTCTTCTTATCTCCTCACTCATCTTCCTTTTCTCTTTTTCCCGAATTTCATATTTGAGTTGTTTCTCTCTTTTACCGAACTCTTCGTCTCTTCTTCTTCTTTCTTCATCTGCATTCTGCTTCATTCTCTCCATCTCTGCTATATGTTTGGTCCGAAGATTTTCTTTCTCTTTCTTCATGTCTCTGATCAACTCTTCCTCTCTATCCCTCATCTTTCTCTCTCTTTCTCCTCTTCTCACTTTTTCCTCTAGTCTCTGTCTGTCCAGATCCTCTACATGTCTTCTCATCTCTTCACTCATCTTCCTCTTCTGCTCTTCTTTTTCTTTAATTTCATTTTGAAGTTGTTTCTCTCTTTCCCTGAACTCCTCTTCTCTTCTCCTCCTCTCTTCCTCTGCATTCTGCTTCATTCTGTCCATCTCTGCTATATGTTTGGTCTGAAGATCTTCTTTTTCTTTCTTCATGTCTTCTTTTTCTCTGATCAACTCTTCCTCTCTCTCCCTCATCTTTCTCTCTCTTTCTTCCTGTAGTATCTTCTCTGCCTGTTGGAACACTCTACTAGAGTAGTTTCCTCCTCCGTTCACCGCCACCATGGAGTCAATCTTCTGCAGAAGAGCACAAATCTGAGAGTGATCTGTGGTTTCTCTGTTGTTAAGCACATGGTATCTATTACTACACTGGTCAATGAGATTCATGAGAAAAGATCCAGGCTTCCCCAGGAACTCCTCAATGGGCTTGTTCAGATCATCTCCTCTGGTGAAGAGCACTATAGTGTACTTTACAGAGCTTTCACCAAACATGTTGAGAATCTTGTCTACTGCTCGTCTCTCCTCCTGAGTAAAGCGTCCCACTTGTATGATCAAGAGGAACACATGTGGGCCTGGTAAGACCAGTGAGATGCAGTTAGTGATTTCTCTCTGGATCTCCTCATTATCAAGCTCAGTGTCAAACAGGCCTGGAGTGTCAATCACTGTAATCTGCCTCCCATTGACTTCAGCTGTCTCTCTCTGACACGTGCCAGTCACTGATTCAGCAGATGCTTCTGCCTTGAAGGCTTCTCTCCCTAAGATGGTGTTTCCTGTAGCACTCTTCCCAACTCCAGTCTTCCCCAGCAGCACAATACGCACATCAGCTGGACCTTCTCTTGGACCTAATAAGTAAGAAGGGAAGAGCCATCAGAACAATATTCCATGTCTAATAGTTGTGTATTCTTTAGCCCTTGGATTGAGCCAAGCGTGACTACCTGTCCCACTTTTTGTTGCACTGTACAGCAATTTTACCCTTTATTTTACCGGTCAACGCACATTTTCATTAATCTCCAACACTGCCTAGCAACGATATTAAACTGTGTATTGAATGTGTTCTCTTTTATACATGACTAAGGGGTGCACCAGCTAGATCAAGATGTAGACAGGGGTGCACAAAAAAAAAAAAAAGTGGGAACCACTCCTTTAATGCATTGTGCCCTTCGTATTTTTTGGGTGTAATCCTTTGATCTACCCTACAGTAACTGTACCAAAAATTCCATTCCCATGGAACTCATTGTTATAAGTAAAGTACAATTACGTAATAAATCAAAATTACATTAGCCAATTAGCCTGCCGAGGTACGCTGGCCTTGAGTTGTTGCAAGACGGAAAAGAAGGAATAAGCTCCAGTTGGCAACGCCATTCCAATGCAATTCTACAACTTTCTTAGCTTAGAGTGTAACTGCCTTACTAACGCACTTACTTTTTTCAGTAACGAGTAATCAAATAAAATATTCATAACGGCGTTTCCGTTACTTCCCATGTAACGCTACACGTTACTATCCATATGCGCCCGACACAGGCGCATTGGTCGCGCTCAGCAGGATCAAGGAAATCGCATTCTTTTCATATTCAGGCCAGTGCCTGCGCCCGAGTTGATGTTATGTCCAATGAATAGGTTGAGGGCGCAAATTCTTGACATAGCCTGGCCCTGTGCCATATAGACTACAGTAAGCCTATTTGAATGTATTTTAAATATCATGCAGTAATTGATTAAATTACTTTCCCTAGTAATTAATTGTTTTTGCCATGGAGTAACAGAGCTACTAACTGAGTTACTTTTTTTGGAGAAGTAACTAGTAATTGTAATTAATTACTTTTTAAAAGTAACGTGCCCAACACTGCTTATATAGTGTCTCCTTACCCCTCCTGAAGCTCTTGCGGACGGGTTTGCTCTGGCCACGCTTGTCTAGTACAGTGCACACACTGACAGTGTACTCTGTGTCCAGCTGCAGGTCAGACAGCAGGAACTCAACACGGCCCGTGTGAACCGTGTTTAAACAGTCCCCTCCACAGAACAGGTCCAGAAGATAAGAGACTTGCTCCACTCCAGCTGGTTTGGTCCACCTCACGCACACCTGAGCTTCCTGAAGGTCCACACACAGATTCTCTGGAGCTGGGATCTCTGTAGGAGATGAGAGGACAATAATCAGTAATCCCTCTGAGATTATTTAGTCACTTCAATAATACACAATAACCCTTAAGAGATATTAATTTACATCAATAATACACAATGACCCTGATGAGATATTTAGTCAGCTCAATAAGTAAGGGATAACGGCCGCCGAGGCGTCCCGATATAGAGAAATAATGGACGACGCAGCCGACAGGCTGTTTGCCTATGCGAAGTCCATTATTTCTCTATCAGGACACCTCGAAGACCGCTATCCCGCTTATCACCCGGTTGCAACTAAAACGTATAGATGGTAAGCAAGTGTTTAAAACATAAAAGAAACATGTGGCTCCCCTTTTGAAAGAAGTTATCCTGTTCGGTTGGGGTACTATTTTCATATGAAAGAAAATCCACAAGGCTGCATTCTAAAGAGCATTGATATAGAACGCTGGTGAAACTCTTTTATCCCAACAATCGCTCTTAATTTTTACATTTAGGCTACATCGAGAGTCACCAATGGAATTTTGGGATTGTTCTATTGAAGCAGTGAAAGTTTGAAAACTTTTACCAGATGTCGAGCAAATAGTAGCCTATTAAATGGCATGTAGTAAAGCCACAGACAGGAACTACTGTAAGTGAGTCCAAGCAGGTGATTGACAGTGGCTGGTGCATGTGTATTATCTGTGGGCTGGTGTAGCCAATGTCACCGCCTGTGCGTATGCGCCTCTGCGCTCTGGCTCGTCTGCTCCAAGTGGGGTCCAGCCTAAAAATTGATGCGTGTGAGGATGCAAGTGTCCCGTGTAAGTAAACAGTGATAACGGTCAGCATGTGAGACTTGAGAGCCCTGCCTTTATTGACTAAAACAGTACAAAATCTCAGTTCTTCCACATCCGAATGAGACATTCTGCTAACCAACTTTTCTTTTCAAGTCTGTTGTTCACCTTGTAGCACCTGATGTGCTCCAGATTATAAACTCATCTTTGCAGAGTGGCATTTTCCCTAAGCCCCTAAAAAACAGTCGTAAAGCCCCTTCTGAAAAAGCAAACCTGGATTTTTCAGTGCTTAACAAAATACCAATATCTAATCTACCATTTATTGGAAAGATTATTGAAAAAAATTGTTTTCAATCCATTGACTGCCTTCTTGACATCAAATAACTGTTTTGATAAGTTTCAATCAGGTTTCTGAGCCAATCACAGCACTGAGACAACTCTTATTAAAGTTGTAAATGACATACGTCTCAATACTGATGCAGGCAAAACATCAGCCCTGGTGTCAGTGGATCTCTGTGCTGCGTTTGACACTGTTGACCACAACATATTAATATCGACTTGAACACTGGGTTGGGTTCACTGGTACAGTTATGAAGTGGTTAAAATCATACTTAGAGAGCAGAAGCTTCTTTGTTGCTATGAGCAATTGTACTTCAACACCAATGTCCTTGACCTGTGGCGTCCCCCAGGAGTCAATCCTTGGACCTCAACCTTTATATGCTCCCGCTTGGACAAATTATGCCCCCTTGAAAGCATTTATATATAGACCAGATTAACTCATTCACTGCCAGCCATGTTCAGAATAGAGAGATCTATACTGCCAGAGGTTTTGGAGAATTTTGACTGATTTTCAAAGAGCCACAGAATATTATGTGCTATGACTATGTAAACACAGACTCTCAGACTCTCTTTTTTCACTAGAAAAAAAAAAAAGTTTGTTTCTCCAATCCTCAGATGTCATATCACATATTTTTGGATCTACTGACACATCAAACATTGGGAAAATGTCTTCCTTCGATAAAACCACAAAAACAACAGTAACAGGGTTTTTGGTAATAGTAGGCATTGTTGTCACAAGGTAACCATTCACATTTTCAGGCTGTGACAATGATAACCTAGTGATCTACATCCGGTTAGCAAATCTCGCCTAAATTGGAACTGTGAGCTAGCTGGGCAGTGAAACAAGTCGCAAACTATCCTTTCCGTTTGCCCCAGGTTGATCTCTTCCATCTCCCACGATCAGGACACTACTCGAACTAATGTGACAGTGACACATACTGTACACTTCTCCGATTCACATTGGGTTTAATATTTTTCCCGAAAATGACATGAATCAAATCCCGGGATTTGGCGACTGATTTCCATGGAATCCAGGGAAAATTCGGCTGTTTTTAATTTTTTTATCCCACATAGGCCTTCTGTTGTTATGTAGCCTATGTATAATTCAAATATTCGTTCCTAAATCCCTGCTAACATCTTGTATCAAATTATTACACATTCTTTGTATCATTATTGGGGCAACATAAAGGCAAGCTTTGAATGGGTTTGCGACAAGTGCCCTGCCCCCTTAGTTTCAATTCTCCGTTTGAAGACGCAAAGGTAGCCTGTTTCTCGGTTGCGCATGCATGTAAACTAAAAACATAGCCTATGTATAGCAAACACCTACCCTATGTCTATAATTCATGGATTAGAGCACCTGATTTAACCACTTGCTCAATTTGTAGGCTATGTCGAAAGTGAAAGTGCATTCGCCCTACGTGCGCCCTTCTCCTATCTCTCTACGAGACATCTGCGAAAGGGCACTTGACTTTCCCCGATGTGCCATGCAAATTAAATTACTGATTTACCCCACATTAAATTTCCATGTGTATCATGATTATAAAGGCCTAGGAAATATATGAGATTGTTTGTAATTTCAGCTGTAAACGCTTCAACATGTCTTAGATGTCTTAGATAGCGCTTGATAACGGTATTGTGTTGGAAACATGAGACATGGCCGAAACGATGGCTTGATTTTAAATAATAATTTGGCTATACACTAACGCAATATCAGCATTGAACTCTTGATCTTAGGGTAGGCATATTTCTCTTTAAAACACATAGCCTACTAGTTCAATAAATTACAGAATGCTGAGATTCTAAATGTCTGCGCTATCCCTGGAGCACTTGATAACCTGGGCACACAACATACGCTTAGCTTTGAAGCTTGTCATTCGTCGGGGGGGGGGGGGGGGGGGGGTTAAACCTGTCTCAATGTATGTTTACTGAGATCCTGAAGTCCTCTGCTTTCAATAAAAGTATTATTTATTGAGGTTGGTTACTTTTTTCTGGATTCCATAGGCACTTAAACCTGTCTCAATGTATGTTTACTGAGATCCTGAAGTCCTCTGCTTTCAATAAAAGTATTATTTATTGAGGTTGGTTACTTTTTTCTGGATTCCATAGGCACTTAACTATGAGAAGTGCACATAATTTCTCATTTTCCCTATAAATAGTTATAGGCTTTGAAGTAGGAAGGGCGATGAGATGTGGAAAAATGTTGTTGAAAGCATAAGCTCTGTTGTTTCCTCTATATGCCAGTGGCCTAAATGTCACCAAATTTGCAAACACAAAATTTCATTGGGAAATTTACTTTCCTCAACCAAATTTATGTTCCACTCCATCTACTGTGGAAGACTTTTAGTATATGATTCAGGGTGGTGTTAGGTCCAATAAAAACTATGAACCATTGCAATTTTTTGTCTCCTTACCCTGTGGTCACACGGGAAGGCAACTGGGCAATTTGAACAAGCAACTCGGTTGCCAAGGAGGCGTGACTCGTATGAAGTTAGTTGCTACCGTTCGTTGCTAAAATATGCGTCTGGTAGCGACAACGTATATCGCCACAGATGTATTTTTGTGTTACAAAACCCATGTTTTCAGTTTTATCTTACCTCATTTGCCGCCTCGTTTTACAAAATATCAAGTCAAACGTCCTTAACTTCTTAGGTTGTCAACAGATAAATGCGATTTTTGAGTTAGCTCCGCCATGACAGGTGTCAGATCAAAATTCTTTTTGAAAGTATGCCGTCACGCATGGCTTCACTCTGATTGGCGTTTATGACAAATCGCCTGGTTAAATCGCCCAACTTTTGCAGAAAATAGCCTGCATTTCTATTTTTTCCCCGCCCACCAGGCGATCTGTTGCTCAGTTGCTCGCCGTTAATTGCTGTTGCCTACTGTCATTGAAAATGAATGGGAACTAGTCTCCCAACAACAGTAATATTATCGCCCGTGTGACCAAGGGGTTACGCTAGATTGACTGGACTGTTGCCTTGCCTACCGTGCGCTTCTCATGTGGAATTCTCTCCATCTCTACATTTGTGAAGAGGACAGTCTAAACACCATGTCCTGACTGCAAGCGATGTGTCCAAATGTGTGAAACAAAACTATCTTCCTTGTAGTGCAGCTGCCGCGCTTGCAATAACCGGAAAAGAAAGGCTACCGTTACCTGCAGTTCATTCAGTGAGTTCATATGAGTCTTGGGAAGACGGTGGGAGTGAGAAGGCACGCAAGATCTGATATCACCAAGTATTTAAGAGTCCAGGATCAACGTCAAACGTTTTCCCTGGATTAATGTACCTTAACCCTAACCCTAATCCTAACCCATTCATCCAGGGCAACAAATTTGACATTGATCCCGGACTCTTAATTACTTTGTGATATCAGATCATCCGAGAAGGCACCATATCAAAATGGATAGCCTAGTTATATGGGCTGCAGTATTGTGGAAAACGACTCCCGTTTAACCTAACAGATAACAGAATCAAAGACGCATATTTAGGCTATTTGCCGTTGTGCATCTCATTCGGGCTATAGGTAAACAAAATCAGGTTTCAGATCACCGTTTGACCTAAATAACATTATTTCATGGAAGAGGACAACCTTATGGAAGTCTGTTTCAAAGTTGATAACCTATTTAGATGGGCTGCAGTGTTATGAAAGACGTCAGACTCAGTAAACCTACACAGAATCTAAGATTCAGACGCATTTATTTCCGTCGCTTTCAGTCACTCAACTCCTGGCAAAGTTGAGATTTTGGAAACTCACGTCACATGGAGTTGTAGCACAGTGATGTGACAGTTTCAAGTCGGTTTTCAGATCTCTGTTTGACCTGTTTGTGACAGCTTTCCATGGCTGATTTGATCGTCTAGGTTAAATAGAATTATTTTACGGGGGAGAACATTATGGAAGTCCGTTTTATTCTCACATAGCTTAGGCTACTCGTTCTCATACCACCAAGCAAGACACATAGGCTATAGGCTTATAAACAGGATAACATCAAAGCCCCTAAGTGGCAATTGCCTAAACTATTATTTTGTAGGCTGATTACCTTGTTTGAGTAGAGATTTACATTAAATATTTTATTTAGGTAACTGTTAGGCCTATGCTAGAGAAAATTCTGAAAAGGCAAGAACAAATGTTGTGGAACTTATGGCAAAACACATTTAAAGGAATATTACACCTCTTAATTAAAATTGGGTTACTCATCCTCTTACCTAGAGTTACATGTGTGGATAAAAACATTTTGTTCTCATTTTCCCTGTCAGGCAATCCCAATTTAAGCTTTATTTTAGCTGTAGCTTAGCATAGGCCTAGGCACTGAATTGCCAGTGTAGCCGGTGGTGGTCCGCACCGCACACGGGTCTTGAACCTGCCAACCCGCAAGCTACAAACTCCCGGCGTGGGAGTGGAACGCTCTAACCAACTGAGCCAAAGCCCGAGCTTCTAACTCAGCGTGTTAGAAGCGCTCATGGAATTGGGTGATGAGGATTTACACACTACCGCCGAGCTAGCCGGCCTCCGTTACACCAGTTAGCAACTTTACTTTCCAGTGCCTAAACTAAAGGTAAAATTGGGTTGCAAGGCCAGGAAAACACATGCACTGAGACCAAAATGCTTTTAACTCGAGGTGGAATATTCCTTTAAAATACATTTTTAGCTTACACTACTTTTGAATTCATAGAAGGCTTTTGCGTAAGACAATGCGATTAATCGGGGGAAATGTGCGATGCAGTACGAGACACTACAGTGCAACACATTGTATGTAGTGTCCATACATATACATCTCTCTCTCTCTCTCAAGTCATCAACCCCTTCTTAGAGAATGGTGGATTCATGGAGGAAAAAAGGCATTTTGCTTCACAGTCTCACCTGTTCGCACAGATCTCTCCACACAGTTGCTGAGTTGGCCATCTTCAGTGACAGTGGCCACAGTAAAGTGGTACTTCTCTCCTGGAAGAAGATCTGCCACTTCCACCTTCAAACGAGGCACTGTGAAAAAGTGCTGTTCCTGTCCTCGCCTCCAGGTCACTCTGTATTTATATGACTCAATAGCGCCCTCTGGTGGGGACCAGCTCACAGTCACTGTGTGTGGCGTCACTGAAGGGAACTGGAGATTCCCTGGGGATAGAACATCTGGACAAAGAAGTTTAAGTATATTTAAATAATTTTACAATGATTAATCATGATTAATCACTTTAATCGCAACTCATTTCCTCCAGTAAGAATTTGGATGGTATGTTGGACCCTTATTTTGCCCTGCAAAGGCCCCGATACTAAATAGTTGGCTTTGTTCGTCTCAAATGGGGCAATTCACACCTGTTCCCTACCCCCAAGGATTCTGCAAACATGTTGATGGACAGTCAGGAGCTAGGTCATAATCTTTGCATAGTTTAACTTGATAGTCGAGCCATTTTCTATCTGAAATTGAACATAATACATCCCATGAAAGTGGAGCCATATCCATCAGGATTAATCCAAACAATTTAACTCAGATTAAAAAAATGAACTCAGATTAATCACGTGATTAATCAGTTAATTTTGCCAGATCTAATTTAAATATGCTGATGCTGATGGTTAGTCTACAATTAAACAACCAATTCATTTCTTCCTGTATGTTTGTATCTGCAGACATTAAATTTCATACGCCTTGTAATTATTTTAATTATTTGAAAAGCCAATTACAAGCTAAATAGAATTAATCCGATAAACTCCAACTACTGACTCCATCCCTTGGCCCTGACTGTCACACAAACTATGTGTATATCATCTCTGACTACATTCAGTACTCATACTGTTTTGTGTTAACCATGGTCAATCTATGCATCAGACTTTACGGATACTTTATTAGGCCCCAGGCAGGTAGGCTGAGTCCATGAGGCGTGGATCTGCCCAAGGTTTCTTCCTACATAACAAATTATTTACAAAGCGAGGGAGTTTTTCCTTGCCCCTGATTCTCATGGATGCTTCCCGTACTGTCTGTAAAGCGCCATGAGACAATGTACTGTATTTGTGCGCTATACAAATAAAATTGAATTGAATTGAATTGAATTAAACTAATTAGCCAAATGAATGGTTGATTAATAATATGGAAGAATTAACAGATATGACAGCTTGCCGTTATACAAATTAAATGCAAACATTTCGCTCCAACTTACTACATTACATTACATGCAGCCAATTCTACACTCAGGATATAAATGATTAATGTGATGAAGCTGATGATTGTCATCATGTGGGTGGGTTTGTGAGTCAGCCACAGGTTGATTATGAGTTTTTGATTAATAGCCTCATACCTGCTTCAGATGATCTGGAGTCTGTGTCAGTTCCTTCAGGATTCTGTATCGACACAGTCACAATGTCAAAAACACAAACAATGACTTTTCACAGCAAGGTTCTCCAGTGCTAAAAACAGATGGATATGAAATATACAGTCAACATTTTCAGTTTGTATTAATTTACTAGTGTTGGGATGTTAATGTGCAGCGTTAACACCAGACTCTTAGCGTGCGACAAATAAATTAACACCATTAATCTATTCTCAAAGTTTTCTCTATTGCACCGCGAAAGAATCCATTCCACTTGATGGAATTGTGAATGCATATACCACTGATAATCCGCTCCGGGTTCCAACAACAACTCACCGCATGGCTATACCCAAAACTGTAGGAGTGAAACCAAGCCCCATTGCCTCCTCACAAAGTAGCTTTTGCTAAAACCTTATCCTTTTATTATATGTCTGCAAAATTAACTCAGGCAATATTAAATTAATGTTCAATTAAACAATGAAGTAGTATAAGTTAAGAGTCAGTTTCTGTAAGACTCATGTGACTGTGACATGCACTCTGCATTGTCTTTTGATCATGTGTATTTGTTTTTATCATTATCTAGAAAACACACAGTTCTCGGTAAAATGTGTTTTCTAACAAAGAACAAAGGACTGCCAGTGGGTATTACCAAGGAAAAAGTGAGAAGAGTACTGAATCTAAATAGTGGGGAACTATGACCAACTACATCTACCATGTACTCATCTGATCATGAAATAGGACATGATTACATGTGTCCACTCATATCGACATAGATGCCACTACACATAACAGTGCAAGAACAAAGTTGGTTTGGTTTCACAAACATTTGGCAAGGTTGATGTCTGAAAACTATGTCTCACTCTAAGCAACTCAATAAGGGTTACCTCAGGGTATATACAGGAATCCTGATGCTGAATTTACTACCATTTACTACCTTTTTTCTGATATGGCATCCTACATATTCAGACAATTTTGGTACGATCAGTGATCCAGAACACAAACTGGAATTTATGTTGTGTCTTTGTCCACATTGCCTTGGCGGAGGTCTGCGCTCTCTCAGTGCTTTTCTAGTTTGTCAATATTAGGCTATGCCGCCAAAGTTTGAAAACCCACGATGATTCTTTCTGATTACAGTACATACAGTAGAGGTAGATACCCTAAATTACAGGAGCCTGGATAGGATCCCCCCCCACCCCTCTCTCTTTCCTTATGCAACCTACTGTACATGTTCGGGGACACTTCATGACAAAAATGCAACTAAATGCAACTAAAATCTGAAATATCTATTTTTGCTTTAGTCCAGTGGTTCTTTTGAGCTCAAGGCACCCCATCAACATTTTTTGCATTCGCAGCACCCCTAAATTACTTATGAATTCTTGCTTATGATACAGCTTACTTGTGTCAGGACACCGTATTAGGCTATACTCCCATCATCATCAACACTTTAACTTTCAGGATCATATATAGTTGTAACAATCGCCCTTAAACCTAGTGAAAAAAAAAGGGGATGCTACTTTAAATAAACGCACAAGGGGTTCTTTGAGAATGAAGCCAGTAAGGAAATAATAATGAAAGTTTCACTCATTCAATTGTCTCTTGGCTAAACAGATTACATGTAAAATAAGCACAGTTCAAGAGCTACTATAATTAGAAAAATTCCTGTATTCAGACGGCGCTGAATAAAAGACGCACCACACAAAACCATTAAATGTCGCGCAATGCGCTATATATTATACCCATTCATATCAGTGCCACCACAGAACCATTAGTACCAGCCCACACAAAATAATCTATAAGTCCACAACTAAATTGAGTCCAGTATGCGTGAAAGCCTTTATAATCCAACCAGGAAGCTGAAGAAGGCCGCGGCAACTTTCCTTGTTAACGTTAGACGCGGTCAAAAATTATAATCCACAACCAAGAAAAAGGGCAAAAAGGCGATCGCAAAAACAGTGGTATACCACGCAAAAAATAAGCAAAAAGAGAAAAATCCAAATCGCTCTCACCGAGTCCGCAGTGAATTCGATAACGTTAATCCGCAGAGTTGTTTGATTCTCTCATCAGCGAGTCTTCTTTAATGAGAGGCGCGCGTCAAACAGCAAGCGGCTTTTAAACTTCTTTGTTTCCCCAGTCTAACACAATTCAGTTCATGAAAATAACGCCTTTACAGCGCACTAGGCTTTTAAACAAGGAAACTAAGGCAAATAATAGCAGCAGCTCTAAAGACTGGCGCCAGTTATTCAAAGAGCACACCCGTACTTGCTGATCGCTCTCCACGGCCCGCCCCGCACACCTATCGCACCTACCTAAGTAAGCTTGGGTGCGCTGTAACAGGAACTGTGGGCGGCCAAGGACTTAAAGACATACATCCCGTTCATACCACATACATACAATGGAAAATCATATCATTGCACAGGCATACAAATAAATACCTTTTAGGTTACATAAACATTATATGTAATAATAATTTCCATACAGGAATAATGCAATGACAAAGTCATACAGTAGGGACACTAAAACTAATGTGACGGTGTCACATATTATTGTTCTGAATATGTTTATTATTTACCTTTATATTTATCACTCATGTGGACATATAAGGTTACACGGAGCTCATCATAAGAGAACGGGATTGGGTGAGAGCCGTCATTCAATTTCTCATGAGTCCTATGTGCAATTCAGCGCACAGGCAGGCGCATGCTGACAATAGCTTCAGTGATCTTTCCACAATTCTTTGAAATACTCAAAATCACTGTATGTTTGAAACACTTTTTAAAAAAATCATTACTGACGTGCTACTTGGCTATATTTTCTTAAATCTAGCCTCATTCATAGCAGTGGTGATTTGCAAATTCAAGCTAGCTAGCAAAAATTATGATTCATTTGAAATAGTTTTGATCCTTACGGGGCTTTGACGGATAATGTAGCCGAAATGAATGGCATTACGAGGCAAAGACTAGTGAGCGGATATGAAAACATGAAGGCTATGCCTCAAAAGACAGAGTGGAAGTAATTTCTAAATGGGAACTTTTTAACAGATGACAGACAAATTCAATATAAAAATTTAAAATGTCTTGCGCTTCGGCAGAACGGTTTGACAATAAATAGGCTGTAGGGGTTTAGCGACAGCGATAGATAGTCTCGATGGATATTTTCATCGGCAATGACCTGCTTCACCCACTGTAAGTCCACAGAAGTATAGTAATTTAACGAGTTAGGATGGATGTGAGTTAAACAAATTGAAAAATTCATAGCGTCATTTGGATGGGGGCTCAAAAATTTACTACCTCGTCAGAGGACGCTTCTTACTTTTTACTACTTTTTACTGGCCTTAATTTGACCTGATTTCATTTACTACCTTTTACAACTTTTTACAAACCCGCGGACACCCTGGTAAAAGGCTCAAAACAGGGTTACCACTTATCTGGTTTGTCAGCACAACCCTCCATTGCAGTTATCTTAGGTGCAAATAATGCTCGAAATAAAATTAATTTACTTGATGATAGAACAAAAAGCCACCTAGATATTTGGATCACAGATAATATGAGTGCAGACGAACAAAGTAAGGCGAATTTCAACAGTTTTGAGTGATGGCGCACAGAGCTATGAGCATCTAAAATGCCACTTCATTTCATATTTGCCTAAAATAATAATAACCTCTAGCTTAACAGAACCAACTCATGCACATATTTTTATTCAAATTCTAAAAGATGAGGTTCCAAAGTGTAGATACATACTGTATACAACTAAAAAGGTTTTGAGTGTCATATGAACTGTTAGAGCCACACGGAAATAGTACAAAAATGTCAAAGGTCCAATTTTGAAGAGGCCCTTAAGGGCAGTGTCTTCAATTTGCCACAGAAGTGACAGCATTACTCAAAAGTTAATTTCTCCAACTTTAATGTGGCAAAATTTCAGGATGGTAAGATTAAGGCTCAGCGAGATATTTGAAGGCAAAATACAAAAATGTCAGTACCTCCAAATTATGCAGACATTTTGGGAAGCCCTAACTTTTGCTAGGAACATTCTCAATGTTTTAAAATACAGTCTAGTGGTATTCAAAATTTGAAGGGAAAATGAAGAGGGTTTGTACAGAAACTGACTCTTAACCTGCTAAGTCAGAAATCAAAATGATGGGCAGATATGAATGACATGCATCTCTGAAAAGTAGCCTATGCTTAACTTTTGTTGCCTAAAAGTACTAATTTAAACTGTATTTATACTGTAAGCAGTGGTTAAAGTGGGATTTGTATAGAAGAAGAATGGGGTGAAATTCTTAATTTATCTGAGGTGCTGGAACTATATCACATTTGTCTCTGTCTTGTTTTGCTGTGATATAATAACATTGCTTTGTATATGATATACCTGCTCAAAGGCATTATGTCCTTGCATGTGCAGCTCCTGTAGCTGGTGTCTCCCCAGGTCTGGATCAGAGTAGTGAGGTTTGATGCAGGACATGCAGTAGTTATCTCCACAGGTCACACAGGACTTCACTGCTGGCTTTGGGCACACGTCACATGGTATCCCTACAGATGATACACTGCCAAAGGCAAAACAGAAAAGACCTTTTTTATTCAGCCCTGTGTGTGTGTGTGTGTGTGTGTGTGTGTGTGTGTGTGTGTGTGTGTGTGTGTACATTCGGGCCTTGGGCTGCTTTGCATCACTCTGTTGGGTTAGGGTGCGCACGTCGCCAGAGTTCTAGACCTCCACCTCGCCATTATTTCTGTAGAACTGGTCACCTCATTGGCCGTTATCCCTTACATACATCTCAAAGCTGAATGTCAGTGAATGATATAACGTACCTGGATCCTGCCAGAGATGCAGAATAACCGGATTCAGCAGATGTACCACTGATGAGAGAGAAAAAACAGAAAACATGAAGCCACAATTTGAAAGCCATTATTCTGAGGCTGAGCTAAACACTGCTTTCATTGTTTTTCTTTTCACAGTTCGTCCTAATCAGATTAGTAGATAGATTGATAGATTCTTTAGTATAGGGATAATCTTCAGCATCTTTGTGGTGTTTCTGCTGCCTACCTTCGTTCCCTTGAGAAGTTTGAGTTGGACGTCTCACTAAACACACCAGACTCTGTGTCCTCCTTGGGGAATCTGTGGGATTGACATACTGCATATCAAAAGTTTTGCAGTTATAGACCACTAATACTGTATATTGTGCATGAAAGTAGGGCACTCCACGCATCAATCACAGTTCTGCAACATCAAGTGCATCTCATCTGGACTTAGGTTCTTTTTAGGGAAAGGACAGGAGCACACTGTCTTCGACGTATCAGTCGAAACGTTAGTCAATTTTTTTGCACAAATAAAAAAGACTGCAAGTGTCACCAGTGTGCGATCCTGTCCTTTCCCTAAAAACTGTATATTGTGCATCTCTATTTAATACACATTATGTACACAAAACATAAGCACACTAATTTCATTTTCTTAACCAATTTATTTTCTTGAGGTTTCCTTGAACAGAGAATAATGACTTACAGCTAACCCAATGGGGCAGATAAACTGTGTTTTCAGCATCTAAACATGCTCCAAATATGACTCCAGAAGCTATGAAACATCAGACACATTACAATACACCATTGTAGTGTTTATGACTACAAATGTCTAACAAAGTGGTTAAAATTTTTTTTTTTAATGCAGTTTTTGCAAAACCGTTTTGTAAACAAACAATATTAGGTTGCTTGAATAAACACACCGTTTTTACCACTTTTTCAGTCATTTGTAGTCATACACAATACAGTTCTGTGTTGCAAGGTGTTTGTTGATGTTTCATAGTTTTGTGGTGACCTTCAGAGTATGTTAAGATGTTAAAAAAAATAAAAATAAAAAAAGTTGTTAGTGATTATTCTGTTCAAGGAAACCTATATGGTTGGACCAATTATCTTGCATCTTCAGTATTGGCTAATCTCAAGTAGCTTGAGCAATAGAGCTCTTGTTGAAAATGACTGAAGTTAGCACATCAGTGCATTCAGTTGTACCTGTCAGGCTTGTTTGCTTCAGCTGTGTCTCTTTTACGTCTTTTACGTAGAACTCCGGATCTGTAACAAATCATAACATGGTCACAGATTTTAGGAGGAGTTTCAGTGTGTTACAACTTACAGCCATCACAGCAGCCATTTTAAAATTTCTCAGCTAATGCCAGAGTCTGATGTCTGTGAATGTCAGTGGGAGATATAATATAATGTGCCTTGAAGCTGAATGTCATAGTCAGTGGATGACATAACATACCTCGAACCGGATTCCTCAGATATACCCCTGATGAGAGAGAGAACGCAGAAAACATGGAGAAACATCCTGAAAGTCATCATTCTAAGATTGATCTAAACACTGATTTTGCACACTGTGAAATGCTTGCATTGTTTTTGTCTTTTTACAGTTTCTACTGCCTACCTTCTTCTTCTATCCCCTTTCGACTTATCACTCCTCATGGACATCTCACTGCACACACCAGACTCTGGGCCCTTCTTGGGGTAGCTGTGGGAATAACATACTGCATATCAAGTTTAAAACTAATATTAGCCTATTGGTATCACTTTTTGTACTTATAGGCCACTAACATATTGTGCATCTCTATTCAAAACACAACATTTACACAGGGGAGGTTCAGGATATGTTACAGCACCACATTGCATTCAGTTTTACCTGTCAGGCTTGTGGCTATCTCTGGGAATGACATAGGCCTACTGTAGGGATGCAACGGTTATTGAATTTTACGGTTACCGAACGCTACGCCCTCTACGGTTCAATAAACTTTCGTAAACCGCAATATTTCGGTTTATTAATAAAATGTGAATCTATTGAAGCTCCCTGAAATTTGCTTATGCAGCCAGCATTCATGAGCTCTACATGCTAAGCTCTAGAACCCTCAACCAATCAGCGTGGTTTTATGCTAATTAGCTCCGCCTGTCAAATGTGTGAAACTTTTCACTCACTGCACGTTAGACGGAGAGAGAGATGAGCTAAAAGCTCCACTCGGAAAGTTGGCAACATTAAGCCAGAAGAATTGCTGCTGTGTTAGATTTTGTGCAAACTGATGACCGTTTACACAAACAAAGCACTTAATAATGTAAAATGCGTCTAATAGCCTACAACACATGCTACTAAACCGGTTGTCAGAAAATAGCGCTTAGCACTCGCCCAAATTCGCCTAGGCTACCGCAAATATAGCCTACCTTGCCTAATGTAAAATATTACGCAAGGATGTCTAGGGACTGTAATGCTTAGTTTATCTTGCGATGAGTTAGATCAAATGTCGAGTACGGTGAGACTGGGCTTGGATGCAACAAGTGACAGGCTAAACGTTTTACAGAAAAAAACGTCCTCTGTACCTCTCATCCCCAGGCTCAGCTATTGTAACATTAACATAAATGCAAGCTTCTTTGCAGCACGGTGTTGTAAAGACACTGATAGTAGACTCAGAAATTAATTTCTGAAGTTTGGGATGTCACGCAATCCATTGCCACGCAGACCGTTTCCGTTAAGTACTAGGAATAAAAGGCCTCTCATTCTGTTGTTGGCTACCAGCAGTGAGCAAACAATAAAATAGGCCTATGCTACTGGAGGATATTTACTAGTTTAGGACATGCTTGAATAATTTTATCTCCGGTGGGGATAACATTTATCCCCCTTGATATCTCATGACAGTATAACAGTATAGTAATGACATCACCAACGCAATGCCGTTTCAGAACCCCCACCTGATTTTTTCAGAAATCGCACCCTGCATAGGCCTACTGCATAGGACTACCAAAAGTATTGGCCTCTAATATATTGTGCATCTCTATTCAAAACACAATATTTACACAGCAGAAATTCAGGAGATGTTACAACATACAGTAACTCTGCCTTCAGCAGTGCATTCAGTCCTACCTGTCCAGCTTGTTTTTTCCAGCTGTGGAGGAGGCAGGCAGCATGGCTCCATCTGGTGGCTGGACTTGGAAGCTCATCTTTATGGAGCCTCCTTAGACTCTTCTGTCCCCTCAGATCACATCAACTCAACTCACTGAGATTAGAAAGGGCATTCAATTAGTCAGGGTGGATAGCAGGGGTACATTTCGGATAGGCAAATCTTGAAGCGAAATGTAAACTGACTTCAGGGTTGTTTCCACAGAAATCTTAAGAGCACAGTAAAATATTTTAATAATGGGAATCCCAGTAAAATGAGACACCTCAATTCTCTACTTTAATTAATATTATAAACGTGCTGCAAAGATCTGGACAAAGTAAATATTATTTATTAACCAGGAAGCAAGTAAGGTGAAAAGGCTGTAGCCAGGCTACGAACACATGAAGTTTATTGCACCTGCTTGTCAGTCAGTCAGTCAACGTAAGCGTGTCAGCATAGGGACTTTGGTCAGGCCCTGTCTTTAAGCACTTCATTCCCCTCAAATTTGTTTCGGACGACACTCACACCCGTTCCGAAAGACCCTTTCCATTATTCACAATTCGTTTTGTGCAGAGTCCGTTACATCGTCACATCGGGGGAAAAAAATATAAACAAGGCGAGTTATCAGGGCCTGACACGCCAGTAGGAGCAAGTGTGGCCCAATTACTGACCTCGCTTTTTAAAACAAGCGCGATTTTCCTTCTAATTGTGAAAACCCATGGTGACTCTGCCTTTCTAAAACGAGACCCTTTTTATCTACACATGTCCACTTATTCGGAAAGGGCGAATGTCTGTCTGGACGCACAAACGAGATAGGAACTTGAGGCTTATTTTAATAACCTCGAAAGTTATGTTATGAGCAATGCCCACACTGCTAGCCTCAAAAACGAAAGTAAAATGCCTTCAAAATTAGACCATATTTTCGCATTATAACCAACAAGATATTGGCCACGTCAACTACAAAAACGTTACAAAGCCTTAATAATAGCTTTCTGCCTTCAGATGAAGCGAACTGCAACTCACCGCGCGAATCCAACTCCATTCGTCCGTCGATGACACACTGACCACTCCGTTCATAGCAGGTCAATCGGTCCCGTTACCGTACCTGTCCACTAGGTGTCAACCTTGGATCATTTTACCCAGAGCCGATAGTGTGGCCAACTCGAATCACAGGCGCCATGTTGAAACCTTCTTATATGGCTCTGATTTTGCCTCAGCTCATAACTTTTTTTCCCCCGTTGGCTACCCAACAGGTCGGCAGGTTTGGGGGTTGTATGCTACAGACTTTTTACAGTTGTACAACACAGTAGTCATCATTATATGAATATTAACCTTTTAAACCCTTTTTATTAAAGCCTTTAACAAAGGTTCCAGCCTGGTGTGTGTGTGTGTGTGTGTGTGTGTGTGTGTGTGTGTGTGTGTGTGACAGATAAGGCATCAATGCAAGGACATTTTAAAAATAATTCCTAAAATTAAAATGAATTTTGTTGATTCATTTTGTTGATTCATTTTGTTGATTTGTCATTCCTCATTCCATTCATCTTTAGATTGCACTTTCATAAGAAAGTGTAGGCCTAGTCTGCTATTCTTTGTTTTCATTTAGGCCAATGTGTCTCTCAACAAAAGACATGTCCGATAAATCATAATGGTTGGGTAACCTATTCTATGGCCCAAGCAATTTTTCCAAATATATCCATCGTCATTACAGTTTTATAAAGTGGAGTAGGCTACTTGAACCATTGAACCATTTGAAAGAAGAAAGTGTGTGTCTACTCCTCATTTGGTATGAACGGCAATTTGTGGTCTATTGCTCAAATAACAAAATATAGAAGAGTGCACACCCTTGGAGGTGCTGCTAAGTGCAACAAAGTCTATATGAAAAATATAGCGCACTCGCAAGTGTCTTTTTTATTATTATTTTTACCAAGGTTTCGCCACTGTGGTTTTTGTCAAGGTTCTAGCCTTTTCACTGCCCTAGATTTGAGTCGCCCCTATGCTTAGAACAGGCCCTGAAAGTGCCAAAACGATAAAAATAGAAAATATATTTCAAAAAAGAGACTTGAGTGTGCTCGATATAACAACAAAAGCAGAAGGTAGAGTCCACTGAGAAGTGCACTGTTTTTATTTGTTATTTCTCGCTCACAGACCCCCCACACTATGACACCCAAATAAACACGCCGTCACTCTCACATCTGCCCAATGAGAAGCACTGAGTTTAACAAGGTCTCTTCTGATTGGTCAAGTCTTAGAAGTGCCGGGCAGAATGTAGACTTCATGTCTTCCAACCACCTCTCTTCTTGAAGGCCACTCTCTCTCCCTGCCATCATTCAGGCAATATCTGTCCAAGTGAAAACACAATCTCTCTCTCTCTTTCTCTCTCTCACACACACAGACAGACACACACAGACACACACACTCTCTCTCAACGATTAAACCTCTGGATGGTCTGAATGGTGGTTGCCTAGCGATGAGACCTCTTCCATCAGAAGGGTGATTGCCTAGCGATGAGACCTCCTCCTCCTCCAATCAGGACTCTCTCTCTCTCTCTCTCTCTCTCTCTCTCTCTCTCTCTCTCTCTCTCTCTCTCTCTCTCTCTCTCTCACACACACACACACACACACACACACACACACACACACACACACACAGGACTGGGTTACCCTAGGTCTAGACCAGTGGTTCTCAAACTTTTTCTGTCATTCCCCATTTTGGAAGGCAGAGAATGTTCACGCCCCACATGGAAGGCTCAATTAGCGCACAATAGCCCTACATGTATCTCCATGAGGAATAGGCTAGTTTGCGAGTACAGGATTTTTGTCAATGTTAGAATTTTCATGTTACTAATTCAAAGCCAAATTTCTCTCAAACCCCTCATCACAGCAACTGGCAAATAACACCATTGGAAAGCTCAATTTACTGTCATACGTGCATATCTGACAAAAAGCTGTGAATTCGGGGGGCATGGTGCGACTGTTGGTCGAAAGCAAAGAGATGTCTCGCGCCCCACCTGTCATGTGTCTGCGCCCCAATAGTGGGGCCGCCCCACAGTTTGAGAAACACTGGTCTAGACGAATGGCCACCCCAAAATCCATCAGAATGCAGGAAATCGTGTAAAGGTAAATTTGCTGAATCCAAGTAATGAACCCAAGCCTCCTATGTATTAACAGTTTGAATGCCAGGTGTTTTTAACAAGCTTTGGCCCAGAGTGCCAGCAATCCAGGCCACTGTTGCCTATTTTTATAGAGCCACAGCGTATTCTGTGTTATAGCTATGGACACATACTATGGGTCATTTGAAAGGTAAGACTCTGAGCTCTCAGTGGGTGAAAACCGTTTATTTCTACATGCCTCCGTTCCTGAGAAATCCCAAGCTAAACAGTGGGTAGTTTTCATCAAAATCCTTGTTTTTTTCTAGAAAAGGAGATATCGCTTCTTTTATGATTATGATGGAGTGTTCTCTGTCAAGTTTCGAGGAGTGACACAAGCCGAATCATGCCTGTGGTGAGACTGCCACCTAGTGACGAACCCGCGAAAGGACAACATGACATGACGTGCATTATTTGACACGAATGCTGCAATAGTAATCAAATGCTGCCTTGTGATGTGAAAATGTCCAGACAAAATGTGCAGATCGTGAGTTTTTATGAGTTTCCGATCGTAATTTATTTCAGTTCTATTTATCACAGAGTTCCAAAAATCATATATAACCTGTGTGAGGGTTTCTATTTTCGTAAATTAAAAAAAAGGCAAAAACGTAACATTACGTTTTTGGCACTCAACGCATGACAAGTAATAACGGCATATTACGTTTCTGGCATTCAAAGTGTTAATGACCCAGAATGCAAGGGAGCATTCAGAAAAAAAAAAAAAAAAAAAAAAAGAAACACAGTTAAATACACAACCCAGTTCAATTTGTAGAGCACCAAATACAATAAAATTGCCTCACGGCACTATGGCTTTGTAATAACATAAAACCATTTTCCATTTGCTACCCATTACATTAAGTTCTATGTGAGTTTATTCTACCAATAACTGGGATTTCTGTGATATAACTTCACAATATAGATAGATGGATAGATAGATAGATAGATAGAAACAGTAGAGTAACACTGTTGGAATTGGTTGGAATTGGAAATTGTCTCATCACTGTATGGTGCATGTATCACTTTTACGATTGTCAATGGTGTAGTATCCGCCTCCATTCTGTGCCACTATGTTATCAATCTTCTGCAGCAGCTCTGTGACCTGAGAGCGATTCTCTGGGTTCCTATTATTGAAGACATGATAACCCCCTGGCACTGAGCAATGAAATCTCCCAGTTTTTCATTCTGGTTTATAATTTCTTCAATTTGTGTTCCCTCCACTAAATCTCCATGAGTGAACAGCACCATTGTGTACTTGGCTGCTTCTTCACCAAACATGCGCTTGATTCTCTTCACTGTGTCCTGCTCCTTCTGTGTGAATCTACCCAACCTAACGACAATCAGAAACACATGTGGACCTGGAGAGGACATTCTGATGCACTTTGCCATCTTCTTTGTGATGTGTACATTACTGTACTCTGTGTCAAACAGGCCTGGAGTGTCAACCACAGACACGTCTCTTCCATCCACTGGTCCTCTTTCCATCTTACACTCTGCTGTCACAGAGGTAGAGCTCATCTCTGTCATAAACTCCTCTCTCCCCAGGATGGTGTTTCCTGCAGCGCTCTTCCCCACTCCACCCTTCCCCAGCAGCCCAATCCTCAGCCTTGAGTCTGTGGAGTTGAACACACACGTTATATGTATATATAAATATAGGTTCTAAAAACCTTTCAGCTAAAATGTCAATTGATTAAAAAATAATCTAATTTATCAACAGCAATCTGAGTGACCTTTCCAGGCTTCTAGAAAAATGACAGCAGATTTCAGTCAGCTGTTGGTGAACTAAACATGTGAAAGTATAGGTCTACAGCCCCTCCACAGAGTTTTCCCTTGGCCCTTGGATGCTCCACCCCCAACCCTCCTATCAGGCCACTTTCCTACTGCGTTCCAATTTCACTGCATTTTTACACTAGTAATCATATGCATGTGACAAATAAAAACTCCTTCATTATAATCAGGCTATACACAAATGCTTGATGTGATTACTTATTACTAGCCAGGTGAACGCCGCCTGCTGGCTCCGCTCATTTAATTTCGTTCCTCCAGTCAGTCAGGAAGAGTACGCTTGACTTTCTTTTTCACCGACACAGATTTGTGAGTAACTGAAGCCATGATATTGTGACCAGACATCACTAACCTTGAGTTAAGACAACAAAACATTTTTATATGCGTTTTAAAGAGACCCTATGCAGGATCCGGTGGCGTCATCCAGTAAGCTAAGAACCAAACAAAGCAGTAATTAAGCGTCAATAATCCTCCATTTAGAATTGCGTAGTCGATGGAGAAAGCTGCTTACAAAATGTATCAACAGTTGAACGCGCTGAGAAGGCACAAGTCACGTTATAATTCAAACAGTAAGCTCCAGCTAAGTCACGTGACCTAGGGGGTATTCCTTCAAAGTCACTAATGATATCAGCGTTTATGTGATTAAGCCTCGTTTGAAGTAGCGTCAAGTTTGACATGAGGCTGAAGCCATTCCATCAACGCAAGTTAGCCGCGCCTGCCTCTCGTTAACTTAAACACTAGACCTAAATAGGTGATTTAGGAATACCTGATGAACTGTCGTAAAATTAAGGCAGAACTAAAAGAATTTTAAGAAAGAAACTTCGATATGCATACGTCATCTGTTGAATTTTGTGTGAAATAACTGAATGTCACATTTTTTATAGTAGTAGGCCTACTGGCAATTCATAAAGTTGAAAAGGTGATTGAAATTATATTTTGAATCATAATGTTTGACCATTGCTTGTTGGAACAAATTGCCAGTCTCATTGTTATGTCAAAGCAGACTTGCACCTGCGACTGAAAGCAATCAATCTTTCAATTAAGACGTAGCCTACAACTCAAGCCACCACGTGATGGGCCGGCATGTGACACGTCTTTGATTATGCATGCATTTGTTTTTAATTCGTAACTAAAATTATTCCTAATAGATACTTCGAAATATCAATAGTAGTTTAGTAAAAAAGGGAATTCATGCATGATCACAGTGTTTGCAAAACCTATCAACCTTTATTTGGTGGGAAAGATTATTAAGCAGGTGTATGGAACCTTTTTTGGTGACTTGTGTTTCTGACTGATTGCATTTTCTGAGACACCGCTTTATTAAGCCTTGCAGTTAACCTGCCATGGAGCTGGGGTGCGTCTCCCAAACATTTACGAGCTATTTACGGGCTAACTGGGGCTTACCAACATCGTGGGAACCATGAAACTACGAGAGAGGTGTTCCCCAAAATGCTCGTCCATACTATGGAGGTGAAACCTCCATGTTACGATGTACGTAGCTACTATGTCCTTGTTTCTCGAAATCATGGTTCCTGCGCTATATCGTAAACAACATCGTAACTTGATCCGTACCTACGAGAGCTCTTCACCTCCCGTAACAAGTTAGTATCTTACTACAACACTGTAGTCAACAGAGGGCGTTGAACATACCATAGTTGGGTAAATTTGGAGACAACGAAATTGTTGATTAAAAACACTTCAATGATGAGTAAGACTTGGTTATATACTGACAATGTGATTTCCTGTTAATTATTAATATTATAGGCCACGTTAGTCTCCTTGAGTATTTTCATGATTTAAATTAGGCAAGAGATACAGAGCGTATTGAGATGACTGGTGGCGTAAATGGATAAGCCAGTGCGCCTTTGAGGCGTATAATGGTGATTCCTGCGAGTTCAAAACCACCTGTCAACGTGTGTGGGATTTGTTTCTGTTGTCCTCTCCTTTATTATTTAGGAAGAATTTTCATTTGGAGAAAGTTTCCAGGTGGTGATTATTGGTGATAACAGGTGTAATGGCAGGCCTATTCAATTAGGAAATTAGATGGTTTCGTTGTTAATGTGAGTGTTAACAATCGGTAGACGTTCAAATGCAAAGATAATATTGCATGGAACAAGCGGGGACAGGCGAATTGTTATAGCCTAGGCACTAATGCGTAAAATATGCCCAAGCAAATGGATAATAATTTCAGTTTATTTGTCTTGTATTGTTTTAAATATAATAATTTAGACACAGAGTAAGAAGATATTCTATAACAATCACCTGGCATTGAACCTCCAACTGCTCTAATGAATGTGAGTCAAAGCTGTGCGCTTAACCCACTAGGCCACCTGCTGCACGTAGAGGAAGGTTGCTCACATCTAATTAGACTACTTGCCAATATAATTTCCTGTCGTTATTATTTCTTGTATTTTCACTCGAAGGTGAAGATAAACTAGACCACTTTTGGCATATGACTTAATTGAATCTTATATTGATCACAGGTTCATGTAACCGCCGTTATTAACTGACTATATCAACATAAATGTATAAACGGGACTGGCATGCTTCCTACCGCGAATGCGCCCGAATTGTCTCCGAACACTTCCGAAAACATCTGCAAACATGGTCGTAGCCGTAGGAACTATGGTGGTACATACCAACATGGTAGAAACTTACATAGTAGTCTACCATGTTGGTAGGCGTTTTCTGGGAAACACCCATAGCTGAGCACCTACCTAGTTCCCACGAACATCGTACTTTGATGGTAGAATGCTAACATCCATCGTTGTACGGGAAACGCACCCCTGTTCAGTTTGGGTACTATTTTTATATGAAAGAAGATCCACAAGGCTGCATTCTAAAGAGCATTAATATGAAACGCTGCTGGTGAAACCTTTACCCGACAAATGTCTCTGGTGTCCTGTTATCTAGAAATAACAGACACCCTGACAGCCAATCAGAAAACAGCAGCCTATTCCATTTCACTTGGTGATAAGTACTGATTATTACATGCTTTGTTTTCTGATTCTCAGGGGAGACAATAAAAATTTCTGCAGAGTTTGGGAATGGATCTTCTCGGAGACTGGTGCCGAAGGCTACCCTAGTTCAAAGACAAGCATTCTACACCTTAGGCAAACATACTTCAAAAATTGTTCCACTACCCCTGGTCAGCATTATGGGCCAGACCATCGAACCAAATGTTTCAGATGTTTACTGTGAGCTGTTGCTCACAATCCCAGAGAATGCTCCTATTACCATATCTGACTGCCCAATCCTTGAGCTTGAATACATTGTCATGGTAAGACACATGCTAACCAAGCAGGCCACATTGATGCACATCTGCAGTCATCATTTTTGGAGTGTTGTTGGTCTAATTCAGTTTCATGCATCACTTAACAGGTCTGTCTGGACATAAGTGGAGCCACTAATCTTGAGACGTTGTTTCCCATTGTGCTTGGCAACATTTCTCCGCGTGAAGAGGAATGCCGACCACCTCCATATCATCTGTTTGCAAAATGAACAACACTGTCTGCCTGATTTCAGCCGTACCAACAGGACTGTGGGAAGAAAATGCTTGCCTTGAGATATGAAGATGAGGGATAAAAGTAGGATTAAACTAAAATTTCTTATTGTACCCTCATAGAAGTGATGAGGATCGATAAATGACATGTTCAGCCCTGTGTATTCATATAAATACTTTTATTTTATAGGCCTACCTCTGTTCACATAATGCTATTACTTTATGCTTATGTTCTTTATAAGACACTCCATTGCAAAGTTGCAGATGTCATTCAGTGTCTCTAATTTATTCAGTTTATGCAAACACATGATAATATGGGCTCCATTTTGCCAAAGAGCTTTTACAGTAAAATTAACTAAATGTGGGCCATGTGTGGTTAGCTAAAGTACTTTTAAACACTATACCTTCAGTATTGGGACATAACCTTCAAAGAGATTTGAAATAGTATTATGAGTAGACCTACCAGCTAGAGACTTGTTACATTTTTATATTTTTTAATTAAAATAAAATAGTAATAAAAAGTAACATTGCCTGTTACTCCTATCAATAATCCTTATAAATACCCTTATCATGATCGATGTGTTTGATTTTTGTCTAGGCTATGTGTTTCTTGTTTAATGTTAACTGTTGGCAAACAAATTTGGAAGGATGCATTCAAAATGGATGCAATGGAAGCTTTTAACAGCCTTAGATCATCTCATTTT